>JAOTQR010119459.1:0-24198 GCA_025774065.1 Solanum ossicruentum | reverse complement strand
GAAAGTCATGATGTGGTGGTCAAGGGTAGATTCATTTCTTGTCTTAAAGCCCAAAATTTGATTTCTAAGGGTTGCGTTTATCATCTTGTGAGGGTTAGGGATGTTGAGTCCAAAGTCGTTCCTATTGAATTGGTTCCAGTGGTTAATGAATTCCTTGATGTCTTTCCAAGTGAGCTTCCTATGTTCCTCCCGAAAGGGAAATAGACTTTGGTATAGACCTCTTTCTCGATACTCAACACATTTCCATTCCCTTTTACCGTATTGCCCCAGCAGAATTGAAGGAGTTAAAGGATTAATTGAGGGATTTGTTGGAGAAGAGTTTCATAAGGCCTAGTAAGTCACCTTAGGGTGCACCGGTGTTTTTTGTGAAGAAAAAGGATGGTTCTTTAAGAATGTGCATTGATTACCAGCAACTTACTATGGCTACCATAAAGAACAAGTATCCTCTACCAAGAATTGATGACCTTTTTTATCAACTACAAGGGGCTAGTCACTTTTCCAAGATTGATCTTCGGTACAGACACCACCAAGTGTAGGTGAGGGAGAGTGATATTTTCAAGATGGCTTTTCAGACTTGGTATGGGCACTTTGAGTTTGTGGTTATGTCCTTTGAATTAACTAATGTACCGGCTGTATTAATGGATCTCATGCATTGGGTCTTTAAACCCTACCATGACATATTTGTGCTGGTCTTTATTGATAATATATTGATTTATTCTAGGAGTGAGGAAGAGCATGTAAATCACTTCAGGGTGATGTTGCAAATCTTGAGAGAGGAGAGGTTGTTGGCCAATTATGAGAAATGTAAATTTTGGTTGAAAGAGGTTGCTTCTCTAGGGAATGTGGTTTCGGGTGATGGCACTAAGTGGATCCTAAGAAGACAAAGGTGAATAGAAATTGGCCTAGACCTTTGACTCCGTTGGATATTAGGAGTTTCTTGGGTTTGGCGGATTACTACCGGAGCTTTGTGAATGGCATTTCTTCTACTTCTTCTCCTACGACTAAGTTGATCCAAAAGAAGGCAAAATTCATGTGGACTGATGAATGTGAAAAGAGTCTTCAAACCTTGAAAGATAATCTTGTCTCCGCTCCTCTCTTGGCTCTACCGATATTATGATGCCTGAAGAATTGTTTTGGGGTGTGTTTTGATGCAAACTGGCAAGGTGATAGCATATGCCTCTAGACAACCTAAGGTGCATGAGAAGAATTATCCCACCCATGATCTAGAATTAGTGGTCGTGTTGTTTTCTTTGAAAATTTGGCATCATTACTTGTATGGGGACTATTTTGATGCGTTTACTGACAACAAGAATATTCAATATATGTTCACCCAAAAAGACCTTAACCTGAGACAAAGAAGGTGGTTAGAGCATCTTAAAGATTATAATATGAGTATGCATTATCATTCCGACAAAGCTAATGTTGTAGTCGATGCTCTAATTAGAGTGTCTATAGGTGGTCTAGCTCATGTTGATGATGGTGTCAAAGAGGTGGCTAGTGAAATGACTCCAAAAAGTGCCCAAAAATATGCCTCAAAAGTGCCCAGAATAGTAATTTCCATATATCTCAAAATCCGTGCGCGATATTGAAAATCTGACTTAATATTCTTGTTCAGGGGGTCAAACTTAGAGGTAAAAGGTCTAACCCCCATTTAGAGCATAAGATTAGCAATCATGAAATTTCAAGAATGCAATTTCCAGTGGCAAATCAGCATCGCAGCCATAGTACAAAAATGGCCTTTTTTTTAAACTCGATCCCCGACTTCCAGGTCTTGCGGGTAAGTGTTCCCATTCACTATAATACATATGCTTAGCCATATTTCCCCCTCATATCTTCCTAAACATTCCCCAATACTCACTCAACCACTTAGCCATATTTTTCACTCCTAAATTCAAGTATCAAAACCTCTTCCGGATCTAAGGATTTCCTTCAAACTTCAAGTCTTCATTTTCAATCTTCACCAAGAGTTTCTCCAAAGCTAAGGTGTGTGGGTTTGTTTCATGGGTTCCTTTCACCCATGATACCTAAGCTCTCTTTACTCAAAAATTGCATGATTTGAAGTTGATTTATTCATGGGTCTTATCTATTATGAAAATCACTGCACATTGTGTTGGGTATATGCAATTGTAACTGTTTTACTATGTTTGGAGCTATGAATCTAAGGTCTATGGTGAGGTTATATGAAGGGTCTTGATTTCTATTGTTTGAGGGTGTTATCAAGTAACTATTGATGGCTTTATATTGAGTTTTCTAGCATGATTTCACTCTTGATTGCATGGTTTTACACTAGCATTGCACACCCACAAAGTGTTTGATAAAATGTCCGATTATGATTTCTCTATGTATTAAAAGTCCAAAGCATGATATATGATATGATTGATATTATGATGATGGAAAGAGCTTGTGCACATGATATATTTTATATAAAGTGTTGCATTAGACCATGCTAGATCCGGGGGGGACTAAAAGCCCAGGTAACCTAGTTGAGGGGTTAGTACCTCAAACACCAAGGTGGTAGGTGAGATTGCCACTAACCTAGTTGAGGGGTTAGTACCTCAAACACCAGGGTAGTAGGTGATATTGCCACTAACTAAAGGGGTTTGTACCTCACACCAGGGTGATGGGTGAGATCATTATCAACCTACCAAGGGGCTTGTACTTTTGGAAATCTAGCTTGGTCTCTTCTACACAAATGATATCCTATATAAGCATGAGTTACTTAAGCATGTTTTTCTTAAGCATTGATCATATATGCCATATTTTTATGTTATGCCTATTGTTATGCATTTTGATTGTGATGCCTATCTCTTATTACGTTGCATCCAACATACTTAGTACATTCAAACATACTAACGCATACTCTTGACTACATGATATCACCATGTAGGAACTCGATCCCAAGTTGATCATCTTCCTCCTCCACGTGGCTAGATTGGTACTACTCAAGATAGTTGATGAGTCCTCCATTCCGGGGATGTTTATCTATGTTTCTCTTATTATGTGTTGATACACTGTTCTTTATGTTCTATTTTGACTATGAGGGTGAGCCTGGTTGCTTTGTCTTGGGCCCCGCTCGTATCTATGTAGTAGAGGTGTTTGTTGGACATGTTATGTGTCTATAATATGAGCTTTGACTCTTTGTCTCTTGACTATGATGTTATGCAAGCTTTCCCCTTAGTCTCTTTTCCCCAATTCTTACTCTTTATGTCTTTTATATGCTTCCACGACCAATGATGTGTAATGATAAGTCAAGAGGGATGTTTGGGGTTCCTTTGGGTTCCCCATTCACTGTGTCACATCTAGGCCCTAGGCTTGGGTCGTGATAGCTAGAGAAGTTCACCAGTTAGCTAGATTAGGGGTTAGGTTGGATGAAGTGGAAATGGTAGTGTAGTGGTTGATGATGATTCTAAATCTTCTTTGATTGAGGAAGTAATGTCAAAACAAGATCTTAACCCCGTTTTGTTAGAGTTGAAGGCCTTGGTGAAAGATGGAAAAGTGGAGGTTTTCTCCCAAAGGGGAGATGTTGCTCTTAGATACCAAGGTAGTTTGTATGTGACTAATGTTGATGACTTAAGGGAGTTGATCTTCAAGGAGGCCCATAATTCATCCTTTTCTATTCTCCTCGGTTCTACAAAGATGTATAGAGACTTGAGGGAGGTGTGTTGGTGGGGTGGTATGAAGAGGGACATTGCCAAGTTCATATCCGGATGTTACAATTGCCAACAAGTCAAGCCAAACATCAAAGACCGGGTGGCCTAGACCAAGATATAAAGATTCCAACTTGAAAGTGAGAAGAGATGATCAACATGGATTTTGTGGTTAGGTTGCCTAAGACTAAGAAACACTTTGACTCTATTTGTGTTGTTTTGGATAGAATGACAAAGTCGGATCACTTTCTACCGATCAAAACCACTTATGGTGCCGAAGATCATGCCAAGTTGTATATACATAAGTTGGTTAGGTTGCATGGGATTTCCTTGTATATCATTTCGGATCATAGTGCTCAATTCACTTCTCACTTTAAAAGGACCTTCCAAAGAGGCCTTGGTACCAAGGTTAATCTTAGCACGGCCTTTCACCCTCAAGCAGATGGTCAAGCCGAGTGGACTATCCAAACTCTTGAGGATATGCTTAGAGCTTGTGTTTTGGAGTTTAAGCATAGTTTGGATGAACATCTTCCACTCATTGAGTTTTCTTACAACAATAGCTACCACTCAAGCATTGGCATAGCTCCCTTTGAAGCTTTATATGGTAGACGTTGTAGATCCCCAGTTGGGTGGTTTGAACATAGGAGATGACTTTGCTAGGTCTGGATTTGGTCATGGAGGACTTAGAGAAGGTAAGGTTGCATATGAGTTGGAGTTGCCTATGGACATGAACATGGTTCATCCGGTCTTCCATGTGTCCATGTTGAGAAAGTATGTGGGTGACCCAAGTGCTATAGTGCCCTTGGATGATGTGGGTGTTGTAGAAGATAATTTGACCTATGAGGAGGTCCTGGTGGAAATTTTGGATAGACAAGTGAAGAGGTTGAGAAACAAAGAGGTAGCTTTCGTCAAGGTCTTTTGCAGGAGCCAACAAGTTAAAGGCTCCATATGGGAAGCCGAGGTGGACATAAAAAAGTGTTAGCCATATCTCTTCCACTATACTGAAGCCTAAGGTACTAATTTAAGTTTTTTATATGATTTCAAGTCTTAAGTTTCATCCCTATGTCTTTATTCATGAATTCATGTATATGGTAGAAAGTTTATGGTGACTTTTGGCATTCATGTTGAGATTTTGGAAAAGTGATATTTACATGCATTTTTTTTGCATTCATGTCGGGCTACAATCTTCATGATTACTTCTCCTATGCATGTTTCTTTGACATTTGGGGATGAATGTTCCTAAGGGGGAGATATTGAAACTCCCCAAAAATGTTCTTCGGAATGCTCATAATCATAATTTTCATGTATCTCAAAATCCGTGCATGATATCAAAAATTCAACATTATATTCTTGATCAAGGAGAAAAATTGAGTAGAGAATGGGTATAATTTGGATTTTAGAGGACTCGTGAAGAAAAATAATTTTCATTAATTTTTGATTTCCGGAGAGCATCCGAGCCTTTGGTCCGCATTGCGGACCAGTACAAAATATTCTTTACCTTTACTTATGCCGCTAAGAGTATTGGGGTCATAGCCCCATGCCTACTAAAATATGAAACCACCCATATTTAGCCATTTTTCAACTCTATATCTCACAAAACCCTCTCTTGAACACATCTAAGACTCTATCACTTCTCTTATTCAAATACAAGGATCTCAAGCTCAATTGTGGAACTCAAGGATTCATTTCAATCTCTAAGAATACTTCAAGTTCAACCAAGGATTCATGGTTTAAGGTATTTCGGTTTCATCCATTGGATCCCATTCACCCATGGAGCCCAACCTTCCCTTTTTATGAAAATTACATGTTTTCAAGTTGTATTACCTATGGGTATTTTTTATTATGAATTATGAGCATAAATTATATTGGGGTTTTATGAAATATTAATTGATTATGCATGACTATATATTTCAATCTTATACCATGAAGTGATTTTGTCCATTAAGAGTGTGCTTGTTTTCAACTATTAAACTATAAACTATTATGAGCTTCTGTGATGGATTTCAAGGTACCCTACATGAGGGTTGATTTGCATCAAGTTTATTCATCTTATTTCACTCTTGAATTGCATGATTTTGAACAAATATCAAGAACCCACCATGTGTTTGATAAAATTTCAAGACAAGAATTCTCACGTTATTGATGATCTATTTCATGATTTTCAAGTCAAGTGACTATATGATGATTAAGGGCTTTCAAGCATGTATTGAATTCATGAAAAGTATCTATGATTTTACAAGTATCAAGTTAATCCCTATTTCATGACTTTACCTCTTGTGAGCTATTCATGTTAAAGCAAGGATTCATATATGATTATGATCTACTCTCATGTTCAAGTTAGGCTCACTACCAGAGGTCAGGCATGTTTCAAGAGCTACTCATGTCATTTTAGATGTTTCTTACAAGTTATACAAGTTTTGATTATTTCAAGTATTCTATTGGATTTGACTTAGCATCGATTGAGGCTTAAGATGGGGGCTCGACTCAAGCGGTTCTTATATAAAGTGTTTACTCTATAGACTATGTGCCACCATAGGATTGTGATTATTACCCTTGCTATACTACTAGATCCATCCAGTCATGTTATCATGTTTGGTTTGCCTTGGCAAGTAGACCACACCTAGCCATGGGGTGTCATGCCCGTCCACCTTGCCGAGGGGGTTTCATGCTTGGATTCCAAGTTGTAGCTACTTGGTCTATGACGGTTGAGGTCGCTTCCCACATTTGTATGCTATATATTGTGCAAGATGAATGATATACAACCATATTTTATTATGAGCATTGATCCTGCATGTCATATTGAGAATATACATCTACTGCCTATGATTATGCATTTTAACTATCGCATGCTTAGTACATTCGAATATACTAATGCATACGCTATACCTACATGATATTACCATATAGGGACCGGAGCTCCTTTTGATCATCTTCCACATGGCTACTTGATACTTCGAAGATAAGCATTGGTGAGTCCTCAAGTCCGAGAACACTATCTACATTACTCTTGCTATGTTGAGACTTCTTATGTTGAATACTTGTTACTATGAGGTGAACCTGGAAAGTGCCTTGACGACCACCCCATTCCAAGTTAGAGGTGTTGTTGGATATTATGATGTACTTATTCTATGAGCTTGACTCTTTATGCTTATGTGAATATCAAAGACTTTCCTTAGTCCTGCTTCCTTTTATTTATATCTCTTGTTGTTGTCTATTTTGTTTCATCAATCAAGAATGTGTGATTGATATGCTAAGAGGCTTGTTTTGGGTCCCTTCAGGTTCCCATTCGCTGTGTCACGTCTATGCCCTAGGCTTGGGTCGTGACATTGGTAATGATCTAGTTCCTTTAACCGAAAGATAACCAACTTGCTCCTCAAAATTATGCAACTTATTGGCTTCACTTTATTTTTTTTCTCCATTAATCCCATTGCTTATGTTCAACAAATTCCACATCACTGCTTACCAAAATATATTTCTAATTTGTGGTTGAAATATTCTGTAAGCTTTTGACAACAAACTATAGCGAATGAATATTCTAAGTTTCTACCTTCTTATCCAGTTTCTCCCTTCTTAGATGAGGTATGCGAGAAAAACATAAGCAATAAAAAATCTTGAGGTTTTTCAGTAAAGGTTTGTATCCATGTAAAGCATCAAAAGATGTTTGACAATTCGCTGCCTTTGTAGGCAGCCTATTCAACAAAAATATAGCAGTATTGGTTGCCTCTGCCCAAAACATTTTAGGAAGACTTTCATGTGTAACATACACCTTAACATCTCCATGATAGGCCTATTCTTCCTTTCACTTACTCCATTATGTTGTGGAGTATTTGGAGTAGTAATTTGATGCTCTATTCTAGCAACTTCACAAAAGTCTATGAACTAATCTGAAGTGTACTCACTCCCATCATCTGATCTGAGCACTTGTATTTTGTAGCCGCTTTGATTTTCTACTAAGGCTTTGAATTTCCAAAAAACTCCAGCAACGTCATTTTGAATGTTAAGAAGTATATTTAATACATTCTTGTTAGATCATTAATAAAAAGTTATGTAATACCTACTTCCTTTCAACGATGCAGTTCATTGGGGTCCTTCAAGATCTGTATGAATTAGTTGCAATTTTATAGTTTCTCTCCAAATTGAATTTGTGAATGGTAATCTGCTTTCCTTACCAAATTGACATGCCTCGCAAATTGGGAGTTCCTCTTTAAATGGAGGTAATCCTTTTGCCAGCTCCTTTTTTTTCATATACAACAGAGCCCTGTGGTGGAAATGACCCAACCATTTCTGCCAAGTTTCTGCAATGGTGGACTAACTTGAAAAGTTGTTTGTTCTTCCTCCATTGGATACAAAGAAAATCTTTTGCCTTGCATTTAAATCCTAAATAGCACTTGACCACTTGGATCAATTATCAGACCCACCTTATCTTCAAAAAATAATTTGAATCCCTTTTCGAGTAGCTGTCCAACTTTTAATAAATCTTGACCAAGTTCATGAACAAATAGAACTTCAATACGTTTTGTCCCTATATAACTCTCAACTGCTACAGTCCCCTTTCTGGTCACTAGGAGGTATTCACCATTTCCGTTCTTGACTCTTGATTTAACTGATTTGTCAAGCTCTGTAAAAGCTTTTCATCACTAGTCATGTTGTTCCTACAACCACTATCAATAAGCCAACTTTCACTCAAAATTCTTGATGGAAAACATGATATAACAAAGAGTTGCTCTTCCTCCTTTTGATTGGTAACTTGAGCTTAGCCTTGTTGTTGCTGACCTTTTCCTATACAGATGATCTTAGCATGCCAAAGTTTTTAACATTTTTGGCATCTCATATCTTCTTTCTCCAGAATTTGAAGTGAGGATGGTTTTTCCTTCCTTAATGCTAACACGAAGGGAACTTGTCTCCTCTATTATTGCATGAGTTGTGGCTACTTCCATTACTAGCAAAAACTTGATTAATTTCAGAAGAATTCTTCTTCCCTTTCATTTTCTTGCATCTGTTTCCAGTGTAATTTTGCATTTTGTCCTGAAGTTCACCTTTAACTGAACCTTCCTGTCTCATTAACCTTCTTTGCACTTGTGTCGATATTGCATTTAGTACATGTGATCTTTGATATATCCTTAGTATTTTCTAAGAAAGCAATAGTTGGTTCAAACATCTTGAGCAATGTAACAAGAATTTTCTCGAAAACTCTACCATCAGGAAGCTTATTTGGCTAACAATCTTACCTTGTTCACAATGCTAAGAAGCCTATTTGAGCATTCTTTCATAATTTTACTATCCTTCATTTTTTGTATCTCATTTTCTCTAATGAGATTCATAACTTTCATACCTTTTGTTCGCTCATATCCTTGGTATTCTTCTTTAAGAAAATCTCATATTGATTTTGCTGATTCTAGCAACATGATTCTAGAAAACATTGTGCATGAAAGTGCAACATATAAGCAAGATTTTGCCTTTGATTTTCTTGTCATCCTTTATTGTGAAGCTTGATCTGAGCCATTGTAGGATTGCTAGGTAAAATAGGAATGTCGTAATCCTCCTCTACTGTATCCCAGATATTACATGCCTTCATGTGAGTTTGCATCTTCATAGCCCATACCTGGTAGTTCTTTCCATCAAACACTGATGGAGAAATAGAGCTAGAAGAATTTTCTGTTTCCATGTGTTTTGATGACTTTTTGGGTAAACAGGTAGGGAACTAATTTTTTTGTTCATTCATATTATGCTCACAAGTCCCTTAAAAAGAGGGGCTATGTTACTAATTTTTTGGTGTTTACAGATGAAAAAAGATATGAAAAAAGAAGAAAAGGAAAGTCTACCATTAAGTTGAAAAAAGAGATGTTCAAATATAATGAAATCCTAACTAATCTGCAGTAAAATGATACAGCAACTCAAACAGAAACTTCCTAAAACCTAGGAACTAAGTCTTCTTGCAGCTACATGCCTAAAGACTAGGAAATTCATAACTAAAAACTTAAAAAGAAAATCTATCTTTTGGAATAGAAAACACAAGCAACAATCATGCTAACTCAACATCAATTAATAGCTCATGAGGCATATTTCAACAAATAGAAATATATTTCACAATAGGTTTTAAGTGAAGTTTTGATTGAATAGGAAAAAAGAAGCCAGAATCTGGTGGTAAATCAACTTATAGCAAGAAAAAAATGGAATCATTGTCTTTGTACTCCAGGAAGCTTCAAAAGACTCTAGCACCCATACGAGAAGGTAAAGGATAAATGAGCAACACTGAATATGTTCATGCTCCAATAAAAATGCGATCACTGTCAGCAATTAACCTAACCAAAGGTTAGGGTCGAATCCACAAGGAATACAGGGCTTGACCACAAGAATTCGCTATCAATCATTTCAAGTATTTATAACTAAAATCTCCAAATGAGGGAGGGGGGTTTACGATTTGGAAATAAAAATAACAAAAACAGTATACTACTATGCGAGGAAACACTCAAATTTAGGGACAACTTGGGAATTTTATTTCTCATAGTTCATTGACTCAATTATCCTAGAAAACATAACTACAATTGGAACATTGCATGCAGGACAGTAACTTAAGTTCTTCCAGCCCTTTTGTGAAGGTGAAGGCCGAATTTCATCATGGCGCTTGGTCGACAACCATGGTGTGCCAACTAACCATTACCTATTGTCATAGTCAACCTCTCCTTGGTCAGGTTTGGTTGATTAGATGAGAACACATCAGTTGAATCCTGTCATCTACTCCACTTTTCCTATTCGTCACTACCTTGGTCGGGACCATGATAGTAGGCAGGGTTTGGTGTTGGGTACCATCAAACAACAATAATACTGAAGGGAAATAGACAATACATGTAAAACCTCATTCATAGAAATGCAATAAATTTAGGTCATCTCAAATCAACTACCCATAGTTCCCACAACCCCAAGTTATGGGTGCTTAGCTACTCATGGCTAAGGCAAAAGCAACAAAGATGCACATATAAGACATAGTTGAGAATTTCACCCAAAGCAATGAAGAGTGATACACCACAAGTTGCAAACCACAAACTTGATAGATTGAGAATGAATACAAAGCAGGATTTGCACTCCCTAAAAGTGGATTTATCAAGAGAAAATTAAAATCTACACTAAAACCATAAAGTAATCTAGAGAGAATATTCAAAGGTAATATTCAATGTTCAAGTTTGGAGTCTTCTTCAAATGAACCTAACATAAAGTATATATAGTATTTATAATTTTAACCCTAAAAATTAAATAGAAAAGATAGCTGGCTGTCGGTATATCTCACAGGTACGACTCGTAGAGTGACCTACGAGTTCTAATCGGGGTCTCGTATCAGGCACTTGCCATTTTGGACTTGACTATGTGACCCATTGGTATGATCTTTGCTTGAGCTATGACTTGTATGCTCTTCTCATAGTCTAGGTCTTTAGTTTTTGGTCCAAAGTCTTGGCTCTCTGTTACTTGCTACAAGTCCACCTATATTAGTCGTAGTGAGACCTATGACTCATAGGATGGCCTCGTAGGGTTGACCTCCACTTAGCAAATTTTCTGATTTTTGCTCTCTGTTTCCTGCTACGAGATCATCCTACTACTTGTACCTAGGGCTACCACTCATAGGTGAACTCGTATGTCCTGTACTTCAGCAAAAATCAATAATTTTTTTCAAAAATCATGCCAACCTACCTTTTCTGCAGTAACAACACAAAAACACATAAAAACCATAAAAAAGTCACATTAATAATTCAAAAAATCTCTTGTTTTAGGCATCAAGTGTGTTGTATTTTGACAACATATCAAATACTCAAACTTCATTTGTTCCAGAAAGCACCACAAATTTGGAAGATTCAAAGCATTATGACTGCACAATTAGGGAACAGATCTATCATTATTATTCTAGAAGTTACATTTAAGCAGGATGGGGAGACATAGCATTTAAGATTGATAATTTCATGAAAGAACATAAAGGAGCATTTAGTATAGATACATTTCTGAATTTGACATTCTGAAATGGAGGGACACTCTTATTTTATTAAGTTTCCAAACAAGTACATGGCTGACAACATTCTTGAAGGTTAGAGGGCATGGAGCAATCGAAGACTCACCTTGAGTGATGGTCGCCAACTATCGGTTATCTCACCAATCGAGAGCCAACATGGATAGGAGTACAATGAGTGCCTCGTTGCTTTTTATGAGAAAATGTTCAAAGCTATTGGGAATCAATGCAGGGGATGGGTAGAAATAGAAGAAGAGACATCCCTGAAAAATCCACTTGAAGCATGCTTGAATGAGAATCAAAGGATATGGAAAGGAAATTCTGAAAGAGGTAAAGACAGTCGACAATGGTTTTACCTTTTTATTTCTGATATGGAGCAAGTCAATAACCATGGTGATTTATGAAGAGGTGGAAGTGTTGTAGAATAGGGGCTATTGGGCGCCAAAATCCTACAGAGTTAAAGAAAATAGGTTCTACATTGATACAGAGTGGCACATGGTTCTACATTGTATGTAGGATACAATGCAACAAGAGATAGACATCATAATCAAAATGTATAACAATAGACAATAGGCATAATATAATAATATGACATGTATGATCAATGTATAAGTAAAATATGCTTAAGTAACTCATTCTCATATAGGATATAATATGTGTAGAAGAGACCAAGCTAGATTTCCAAAGTACAAACCCTTTGGTTAGTTAGTGATGATTGTACCCATCACCCTAGTGTGTGAGGTAAAAACTCCTCATCAAGGTTAGTGATGATAGCACCCATCATCCTAGTGTGTGAGGTACAAACCCCTCATCAAGGTTAGTGATGATAGCACCCATCACCCAAGTGTGTGAAGTACAAACCCCTCATCAAGGTTAGTGATATTGCACCCATCACCCTAGTGGTTGAGACATCAACCCCTCAACTAGGTTACCCGGATTGGGCATGGTCTAATACAACACTTTATATAGAATATTTCATATACATAAGCTCATTTCATTATCATAACGTCAATCATATCATATCTCATGCTTGGACCTTCAATTCATCAAGAAACCACATCCAGACATTTTATCAAACACTTGGAGGGTGTGTAATGGGGGTACAAGACCATGCAATTTAGAGATGAAATCATGCAAGAAAATTCATTATAAAACAACCAACCAACACCTTGCAACACCCTCAAGCAATATACATCAAAATCCTCATCAAACCTTGTAATAGATCTAAGATTTATAGCTCAAAACATAGCAAAACAGTCATAACTTTACATAGCTTTAACATAGTTCATAGACATGTTCATACTAGTAAACCCATTTGTAAAGTCAACTTTAAATCATGCAAATTGAGTATAAAGAAAATTAGGGAACCATGGGTGGAAGAATCCAATGGGTAAAACCCACATACCTTGACTTTAGAGAGTTTCTTGAAGAAGATTTGAAATGGAGGCTTTTAAGCTTCAATGAAATCCTTAGATCCAGATGAGTTTTGGGACTCTTGAATCTCGAGCAGGACTTGGAGCTTGGCTTGGTTCCCTTGAATATTCCTACAAGACTTCTTGAAAACCTTGAGAATGGATGGAGAATTTGATGAAGATTAGAGAGGAATTGAGAGGTTTTTGGTTGGTTTTTAGGGCTCAAAACTGCTTGACAATGAGGGATTTTTGTGTATATAGGTATAGGGTTATTACCCAATTGACCTGAAGTAAAAAGAAAAGAAAACTTTTTGAAAGTTTTTGAACTAATCCGCGTTAGGTCCGCATCGCGGACAGCTATTGTTTTTGCGAAGTTTCACCAAAAAATTATTTCTTGGCACGGATGAAGTATACCTTGTAGGTACTCGTTTTCCCACACAATATTTTCCTCTGAACAAGAATATGAAGTCGGATTTGTGAAATTCCGCATGGATTTTGAGATATTGAAAGAAAATTCATCATAGGGTCTTTCTAAGCTACGAGGAGGGTTTTTTATATATCACCAATTTGAGATATAAGGGAATTACGATTATGGGTACTTCCGAGACACATTTTTGGAAACTTTTTGGGGTCATTTCAATATCTCCCCCTTGGGAACATTTGTCCCCGAATGTGAAAGAAACATATATGATAGACATAAACAAGATAATTTCATCTTACATAAGGATGCAATAATGCGCTTAAACATCATTTCGAAATCTCAAAATGAGTGTAAAAATTATCATGCACTCATCAATGTAAACATGAATGTATGCAATGACATAGGGGCTGAAACATAAGACTTAGAATCATAAAAAGGACTTGACATATTATCATAAGCTTGAATAGAATGAGAGAGATATGGATATTGCTTCTCCATGCCCGCATCGGCTTCCCGAAAGACACTTTCAACTAAACTATTCTTACAAAGGGTCTGGATGAACACTACATCCTTACTAATCAATTTAATCATCCTATACCTCCACCAGGACCCCTTCCTAAGCCAACTTATCCTCCCCAATACCCACAATCTCAAAGAGTTCTACAGCACTAAATCACCAACACATCCCCTCAACCTAGAAGCATGAAGAACTAGACAATCCAAACCACATCTCTATGCAATTCCAGTACTTATGCAACCTTACCAACCACCCTCTACACTCTACAAGGACTCACAATCCTCAACTCAATTGTCAATCATAAATACAAATAACTCACTTGGTACTATAACCACCATCTCCCCCTTGGGAGATAACCTCCACTGTATCATCTTCTCACCCAAATCTTCCAACTCCAATAAGGCAGAAATGAGGCCTTTCCTAATCTAGACCTCTTAACCAAAGAAGATCTGGAACCATCAAGAACACTATACTACCATCATCAACTTCCTTCAACCTAACTCCCTATTTAGCCAACTGATGGACCCCACTAGTCTCCTCTTTGCCACCATCAACAACATATGCTAGGCTACCTAGAGCACCGACCGCAACATTAGCCTTATCGGGGAAAAATAATGCACACCCATTCATAATCCTTAAAGAATTCTAACCACCTTCTTGCTATCCACAATGCACACACCTATCATATTTGGCAAACAACTTCTCATCCTCCAAAGACTCGCAACACTACCCCCAAATGGTTCACAAGCTCTAGCTAAATGAATGCTCCACCACTAGAGGCCACCACAAACATGTCAAGGTAGGGTTTTAAGACCCTATTCAAGAAACCCACAAACACCACCAATACATAAGTCAACTAACAACTCCACCAATACCAATAATGCTCACTTCTAATTCAAAAAGACAACTAGAGATATCAGCTACCTTCATCCCCACTTGTAGACAAAACAAAAGATCAATCTTAGAGAAATGACTAACCCATTGTAGTTGACCAAATAGATCACCCATCCTTAACCATTACATCACAACCTTACGGGTGCTACCCTCACCGAAAGCATACTATGCAAGTAGCCAAAACATCCCAAGGCCTCCAACACCTCAAACTAAGTCCAACCAAGGTCACAAGACAAGACTCTACGCTATGATAACATGGGGAAACCCTTATATACACTAGCCACAATAGACTTATGTAACCATCCGGGACACCCACATACACATGAATCCTACAAGCACCAAGGAATAACACAAGAAATAGCAACCCTCGGACCTATCAAATCACCCTACTCAAAACATCGATCACAACATAGGCCTCACTTAGGGTCAACTAAGTCACAGGAGAAACAATAGAAGAGGACCTACTCACAAGCTCCGACAATAGCCCACTAAACTTAAGAAGCTCCTTATACCCAAGGAGGTTAAGGTCTAGGCTAACATCTAATCACCTTTGTCTTACTAGGGTCCACCTTAATACCATCACCTGGCACAATACCACCTAGGAAGGCAACCTCTTACAACACAAATTCCCACTTCTCCTATTTAGCATCCAACTTTCTTCCTTAAACTTTGTTATTATGCCCTCAAGGACTCAACTACCTTATTAGGGGGAAAAACCATCATATCATCACCCAAACCACCATAAGCCTATTAGAGTAGGGACTAAAGATCTTATTCATGAGACTTGTAGGCATAACTGGTGTACTAGTCAGACCAAAAGACACTACCCCAAATTCAAAATATAGGAAAGGGACATTCAAGGCCTCATCTACCACCAGAAACAATTCCATAAACAAAAACACTTAGGTTCAACACCTCCAAACCCCACAAGATGATAAATGCAACCCCTTGAGGCTAATTGTACCTTAAGGCATGAAATAGAACTACCTACCTTGCTACCACTTGACCACCTACCACTCAAAGACAGACTCATTAGGGAGTCGAGATATAACTCTATGGGTCCTACCATCCATGAAGATACAACATGCAAGCAACCATTCCATCCCTATAATGACATCAAAATCCACCATACCAACTCCAACAAGCCACAAGTAAGACCTAATGCAATACAAACCCAAATCAACACCTATGAACTTTCTAGTAATAATATACCCAACCAAGAGATAAACACCAAAGGTTCACATCACAACTCGGGACACACAAGAAGCCCACTAGCAACTAAACGTAATAATGAAAGAAATAATGAAACTCGGATCCATCAACATCAAAACCTTCAACTTACCTTCCTTTGCCTTCCTCTTTGAAGCGACATGATCAACTAGAAGAGCAAAGAACATTCATTAGAGGGGAAAATCCTATCTCACTTCTAAAGTACGACATAAACCATAAAGAAGGGAAACATTTCCTAAAACACCTCATAGCCTCCTACTTATAGTTGTGGTGCACAACACAACCATGAATAAGACTCTAATTAATATAGTGTGTTGGACTCCGAGGATCTATCTACCTAGTGCTTTGATACCATCTATGTCACAACCCAAGCCTAAGGCCTAGATGTAACCAGCGAATAAGAAACTCGAAGGAACCCCAAAAAATCCTCATAGCATATCATTACACATCCTTGGTCGCAGAAGCAATTAGAATTGACAATAAGAGATAAGCATAAATAAGGGAATTGGGACTAAGGGAAAGAGTTAAACACTTGAATAATATAAATAAGTCAAAGCTCAAACATTATACATAACTTGTCCAACAACACCTCTAGACATAGAACTTAGCGAGGGGCCAAGACAAGCAACCGGGCTCACCCTAATAGTCATAAGTATTCCACATATACAAGATGTAGTCTAAACATAAGCATGAAAGAAGATAGATATTGTCCCCGGACGTGAGGGCTCACCAAAACCTAACTTGAACAATCTGTATAACCACGAGAAGAAACAATAGGAGCTCTGGTTCTTATATGGTGATATCATGTAGGAAAGAGTATGTGTTAGTATGTTTGAATGAACTAAGTATGTAGGATTGAATGCAACAAGAGATAGGCATCATAATCAAAATGCATAACAACAGGCAACAGGCATAATATAACAATATGACATGTATGATCAATGCATAAATAAAACATGCTTAAGTAACTCATGCTCATATAGGATATCATATATGTAGAAAAGACCGAGATAGATTTTTAAAGTACAAACCCCTTAGTAGGTTAGTGATGATTGCACCCATCACCCTTGTGGTTGAGACATTAACCCCTCAACTACGTTACTCGGATCAGGCATGATCTGATGCAATACTTTATAAAGAATATATCATATACATAATCTCATTTCATTATCATAACATCAATCATATCATATCTCATGCTTTGGACCTTCAATTCATCAAGAAACCACATCCGGACATTTTATCAAACACTTGGCGGGTGTGTAATGGGGGTACAAGACCATGCAATTTAGAAATGAAATCATGCAAGAAAATCCATTATGAAACCACCAATAAAAACCTTGAAACACCCTCAAGTAATATACATTAAAACCCCTCATCCAACCTTGCAATAGATCTAAGATTTATAGCTCAAAACATAGCAAAACAGTCACAACTTTACATAGCTTTAATATAGTTGATAGACATGTTCATACTAGTAAACCCATTTGTAAAATCAACTTTAAATCATGAAAATTTAGTATAAAGGAGATTAGGGCACCATGGGTGGAAGAACCCAATGGCTAAACCCATATACCTTGACTTTGGAGAGTTTCTTGAAGAAGAATTGAAATGGAGGCTTAAAGCTTGACAGAAATCCTTAGGTCCGAATGTAACACCCGGTGAAAAGACTAAATTACCCCTAGAATTGATCTTGCATGTAATACATCTTTCCATGCTCCGTTTGCGTTCATCCGCGACTAGATTAGCAATCAGTGCAAAAAACTAAGTCAAAAAACGGTCTCGACTCGATTTTAACACAATCGAGTCAAATTATGAGTAGGTGTGATATGATAGGAGAGTGTAATGCTCATGTTGGTACTAGACCTTAAGCTTAAATGATGAGGAGTCATGTGAAAAGGGGAGATAATATTGTAATAGTGATAGTCTGTATTGGGAAATCACTCTAAGAGGCTTCCCGTGGTGTATGTTTGGGATTAAGATGTTGACTTTCAAGGAATGTTATGTATGAGTGTAGTGTAGGTTCCCCTTTGGTAGGAATAGTGGATTGAGGATAGCTTGTTAGATAGCAAGAGGCTTAAGATATGTAGCCATGATAGGATACTACTGTAGGAGGCTAGAACTTATGACTGCTACAAGAATCTAGATAGTACATTTGAGTTGTCAAGATGTAGTAGGCTAATGTAGACCTTCTCTACTTCCCTTAATAGTTGAGTCCAAGGAGGATAGATATAGATAATTAGGAGATCTATGTTATAGTCTAGGCTTTCTTTAGTCCAGTGTAAGTGAACATGGAAGATAAGTGTTAGCGGACCAAAAAGAAAGATATTAGATCATGAGTCCTAGAAAGTAGCTATTATGCCAATGAGAGAAGCAAGTAATCATAAATTCCTATAAATATAGAAAAAGGTTAGAAGTTGGTACCCCGGAAGAATGTTTTAGCAGCAGTTTCACATCTTTGAGTAGTAAGTAACAGGAGGATATAAGCATTATGTACATAGTGGTGCTCCAATCGTCTAGAGGGTTGTACTTATAGCATAGTGAAGAGAATTAGTTCACAGACTTAGAGAGGTGACCTTTGAGCTAAGGGGAGATGTTTAGATAATGAGCCAAAGTAGATCTTGAGCTTTGATAGTGATAAGTTGATCAGAACGGGGCGTCAATGCTTTCCTATCTCATATTCCTTGTATTTCATCGTGATGATGCTTTATTCCTATCTTATGCAAGGGCACCATGCTCATGATCCTGAATCATTCACTCCATGTAGATATGTGTTCATGTTCAGCTTTTAAAGTGAGAAGTGATAAATTCATTCAGCAATTCTGATCTTATCTCATGAACTAATAGTTTTCCAGCCTTTTTGTTATCCAAGGCAAGACTTGAGCTTTCCAGCATATACGGTTCCATAAACTTGTGATGAGCCCCTAGTGGCATCACATCATGTAATGAATGTCCTCATATTCAGATTTTCTGAAGGAATCATGCTTACGATATTATACTCTAAGCCCTCCTAGAAATTCTGTCCTTGGTATTGATAGTGATGATGATAGTTGATGAGTTGTGTCAGATGAAAGGGAGTGGATGACAATTATAGTACGCTTATTCCATTTAAGGGCATAGATAGAGATGAGACCTAGTTTTATGTAACAGATAGGTAAGGGTAGATTGGTATGCCTCCTAATAGGAGTTAATAAGATTATGGGTGTAGAGGTGCTAACATAAGTTTAGCGATCTAAGTAATGTTGAGCTCTGAGAAGCTATGAAATGATTAGGATAATAAGCTCAAAGGTGTAATCGCTATTAAGTGAGGGGTAGATGTAGGCTACTACTGAATTTTGCAATGGATTCCAAGTAGATGTGTGGGGATGGTATTCTTTATAAGCAAGCCTCCATGGAAGTGCAGCACATAGTCCTTATGGATTAGATTGGCATGAGTATGATCTCTTAGGGGTAGTACTTTGTAACTCTGAATTAGGCTTGAACCTGATAGGAGTATGCAATAGACTTAGGTGATAATGGGAGTTGCAAGCTCCTATTAATGAAAGGTAAAACTCGAGCAAAAGAGCATAGTAGTGAGGACAATTGGTTATCTTTAACAAAAACCTCGTGGGAGTTTAGAGATGAGTATTAAGGATTGTCTTTTTATGAATATGATTATCTCATGAATAGCACATTGAGGCTTAGAAGTAGGCTGAAGGGAAGAGGAGGAGGCAAAACGATGGAAATTGAGTAAGAGTTATATGGTTAAGTTGATGGAGTTGAGTTTTCCACTCACCTATGATTTGGAGCATTTGAGCAATTAAGTTCTTGATGTGTATATTCCCAAGTTCGAATAGCGACTATTAAGATCAATGAGGGGTTGAGGGGTTGAGGTATTGAGTAATCATCACAAGTCTTGAGTTTATTCGTGCCTCATTACCACAGCATCCTCATCATTCGAGGACGAATGATCCCAAGGGGGAGATATTGTAACACCTGGTGTGAAAAGACTAAACTACCCTTAGAATTGACCTTGCCTATAACGCGTCTTCCCATGCTCCATTTGCAAATCCGAGACCAGATTTGCGTGCAAAAAACTAAGTCAGAAAATGATATCGACTCGATTTTAATGCAACCAAGTCAAATTATTTTATCAACTCGATTTTTGTGATTTTGACGTAAACTAAATTTTCACGAAAATCAGGATATTTACATTGGTGAGTGACGCGCACCAGTACAAAAACGTTCTTTTTTTTATTTCATTTGGGAAGGATAGTTTCAACCTTTCCTACACCCTATAATCTTAAACTAGTCAGTTTTCAGTCATTTTAATCATTAAAATGCAGTATTCTCATCACAAATGTTAGAATAGGTTCAAGAAAACTTAAGCGTACATTCAAGATGCAAAGTTAGGGCTTTCAAGAATTCTTCTCAATTCTTCCAAGAAGTTGATTCTTAGGTATCTAAGGCCACTCTAGAAACTATTTATTTGAGAATATTTTAGAAAACATAGTTAGTTTCATCCAAGAAGTTTCAAGTACTAGTTGAGATCAAATTCATGTATTCCTATAAAGTTTATTAAATTCCCATTTGTACGTATAGATTCTTGATAAAATATTATGATTCTTGATTCCTTACTTGTTATTTAAAGTATTGACTCAAGATTTATAGCCACAATGAGTTTCTGTAAATTTCATATGGGTTTCATGAACACCTGTAAAGCTTATAGTTTGAGATAAGTTTAATAATCATTTTCCTTGAACTGTCTTTGCACTTTAGCTGAGTAACCTATATGTTTAAGAATATTTGAGAAGATATTAGTTTTCAATCACGTTATAGAAGTTCAGATGAGAAAATTAAGTTAGTAAGTTAGGCTAAGTCCCCGAAAGATCAGATTTTGAGAATTCATATTATTTAAAGTTATGAGCTATATAAAAATCCTTTTTGGGAGCAGTATTGAGCACCGATATGAGTGAGAGTAAAATTAATTACTTGAACTCATAAACTATGTAGCTAGCATAGGATAGGATTATACCAAGGTACAACTCCTCACTTGCCACTGAGATGGCACCAATTTTGGGATGGATCCACTCCGCTAGTTCTTCGTCCCCTACCCCAGAAAAGTACGGGATGGCTCTGGCAGTGTGGGTAAGATGTTGTATCATCACGAAGCTTATACTGATGGTTGTTAGTTAGAGAAACTTCCCAAGAAGTAAAGATTATTATTCTACATATTAAGATTTAGTACTTCTTTATTAAAGTATTCCTTTATTCATGTTGCATATTTAATTGAGTTGAACCAAGAACAGAACTAAGTTTTTGAGTACCATATTTTATTTATATTTAGTTATGCTCATTAATGCGTTAACGTGAGTATTTCTTTTATGTTGAGTTACACTTTTGACAAATTTAAGAATATAAATATATTTCATATGCATGATATATTTTTGTTAGTTAAGCTATCTCCAGGTGCAGTTTTAAAGTAACTATTCTATCTTTAGTACTTTTGGCCATCTTACATACCGTACATTCCACGTACGAACACCTTTGGAACTACATCATATCATGATACAGATGCAGGTGTTTATGTTAGCAGATGCTCAGTAGGACAGTCCCCATCAGCAGTTGGTGAGGCCTCTTTGCATCCAGAGGAGCTCGAGAGTCTTTATTTCTTTGTATTTATTTTTATGTTGAGGTACCCATGAGCCTGCTCCGGTGCCTTAGTCAAATTCAGTACTTTAGAGGCTTTGTAGACTAGAAAGATATTATATCAAGTTATTTTATTGAAGTTGTTTGAAAGATTTTAAGTTAAGTTGTATACCTTGTCATTGTATCTTTAAGTTCATGAACTTTGAGCCCATTCTAGTTCATTATGGTATTAATGTCTTTCGCTGAGTAAGTTATTCAAGCTAAGTGGTTCGCTTGGTACCAGAAATGATTTTCCAGTGTTGATCATGTCGTGTAGGCTCTGGGCGTGACACTAGATGAGTTTTGAGACTCTTGAATCTTGAAGAAGACTTAGGCCTTGGCTTGGTGAAACGACCCCAAAAAAAAGGTGCCCGAAAACTTGCCTAAGAAGTGTTCAGAGTCTTGTTTTTCATATATCTAAAAATCCATTTGTTATTTTGAAAATCTAACTTCATATTCTTGTTTAGGGGGTAAAATTGAGTGGGAAATGGGTCTAACCTAAATTTTAGAGCAACAATATCAAAATCCAAAAATCGCAAAATATGCTATTTAGGAGGGTCCCCTTTGAAGGAGCATATCTCTTAGCACACAAAGAACTAGGTAGTCCACAACCTACCAATGAAATCCCTTTGAATTAGCTTTTCAATGCATTTTGTTTCACCTCATTCCAAGTTTGGATGAAGGATGTATGCCCAGTTTCGTAAACCTCGCCAGTGCAGAAAATTCAATTTCCAGTGAGCAGTCCGTTTTGGTCCTATTTTCTCTTGACTTCGATCCAAAACTTTTAAGTCTTGGGCCTAAGGGTTCCCACACTTAAACATACATATACTTATCTTTATTTCACCCTCGTATCATCCTAAACACTTCCTAAAACTCACTCAAACATTTAGACTCATATTTCACACTAAATTCAAGTTGCAAACTCAAGACCAATCTTAAGGATTTCTTCAAGGATTTCACTCAAGCTTCAAGTCTTCATTAAAGGTTTCTTCAAGAACCTCGCCAAAGCTAAGGTATGTGGTGTTGAATCATTGGGTCCTTCACCCATGGTTCCTTAACCCTCTTTTAAATAATATTGCACAATTTAAAGTTGATTTTACATGTGGGTCTTGTACATTAAAAAATTTACTGCACAGTGATTTTAGTTCATGAAAGTATGGTTGTTTTAACATGTTTTGAGCTTCAAATCTTGGATCTAATGTTGGAATTGATGAGGGGTTTTATGTGAATGTCTTGGGGGTGTTGCAAGGTGTTGATTAAAGGTTTTACCACTGATTTTCCTGCATGATTTCATCTCTAAATTGCATGCTCTTTTACTCCTATTACACACTCCAAGGTGCTTGAGAAAATGTCTGGTTATGTTTTCTTGAGAAATTGAAGGTACAAACCATGAGATATGATATGAATGATGTTATGATAATGAAATGAGCTTATGTACATGATTATTCCTACATGAGGTATTGTATCAGAGCTTATGATGAATCATATATAAAGTGTTGAACTAGACCATGCCCAATCCGGGGGGATAAGAGCCCAGATAACCATGTGAGGGGTTTATACCTCATCACCTAGGATGATTGGAGTGTGACAAACATCAACCATGTGAGGGATTTATACCTCGCCACCTAGGATGATTAGAGTGTGACCAATATCAACCATGTGAGGGGTTTATACTTCACCACCTAGGATGATTGGGGTGTGACTAACATCAACCATGTGAGCGGTTTATACCTCACCATCTAGGATGATTGGGGTGTGACCATCATCAACCAACCAAGGTTGGAAAGCTAGCTTGGTCTCTTCTTCACATATGATATCTTATATGAGCATGATTTACTTAAGCATGTTTTACTTATGCATTGATCATATATGTCATATTGCAATATTATGTCTATTGCCTATCGTTATGCATTTTGGATTATGATGTCTATCTATTATTGCATTACATCCCACATACTTAGTACATTCAAATGTACTAACACATATCTTGCCTACATGATATCACCATATAGGGACCGTAGATCCTATTGATTCTTCTTATGGCTAGATCGATTGTTCAAGTTAGCCTTTAGTGAGTCCTCCATTACGGGGACAAGGACTATTCTCTCACACTATGTATTAAGATTCTCTTTACTGTATCATTTACTTATGACTACGAGGGTGAGCCCGATTGTATGTCTTGGTCCCCGCCATTTTCTATGTAGTAGAGGTGTTGTTGGACAAAGCTATGTATTTATGCCATGAGTTGATTCTATTATCTCTTGACTCAATGTTATGACAAGTTCTCCCTTAGTCCCTTTTTCCCTTATTTCCATTCTTCAAATGTCATTTATGTAACAACCCACACCTTACACTACTAGCACAACGCAAATGAAATATGAAATGGTTTGGTCAAGTTAGCGCTAATTTACAAAAGT
>JAOTQR010119438.1:0-24203 GCA_025774065.1 Solanum ossicruentum | reverse complement strand
CATTTTGCTTTATTCCATCATACCCCAAAGCCAAAAAATAGTGAATCTTTGGCTCCATCCGAGATTGATGGAAATAACACGAAATTCAAACTCCTTTAAAAATTGGCACTAATTTAAACAAACCAATTATGTTTCATTTAAGTAGCGTTAGTACATGTAAAATGTGGGGTGTTACAGTGCAGCGAGATTTAGGCATTGATAAGAGCCATAAGATTCAGATGATGATGTTCTCTAACAAGTTAAGTTTTCTATTCTTGAGTAATGTGCATATTCTTGAAATCTAAGCAGAGTTTGTCGAAGTCAATGAAGAGTTGAGAGTTTGAGTTGTTGAATGAGTATTGAGATGAGTCTCAAGTTTATTCATGTCTTATTACCACCTCTACTCATCATTCGAGGACGAATGATCCCAAGGGGTAGATAATGTAACGCCCGGTGAAATTTCCAAAATACCCTAGGAGAGATGTGCGCATAACGCATCTTCACATGCTCTAATGGCAAATTCGAGGCCATATTTGCAATCAACATGAAACATTGAGTGTAAAAGTGGTATGGATTGATTTTTAGAGCAACTGGATATAATTTTTCAATTTGAAAATGAGAACTAGTGAGGGTACGCGACAGGTGTGCGACGCGCACCTGCCACAGAACAACTCTTAGTTTTGTCCCAAAAACTTTCTATGGGATTAGAAAGCTCGTACAGAGAATTTCTGGTGAAAATATCAAAAAATATGCAATCCGCATTGCGGACCCCGAGTCCTGAGATAGACTTTTTTAAAATTTCATTAGGGGCATTGTAGACCATTCCAAACCCATCCTAGACTTAATATATGAACAAAATGAGTCATTTTAAGCATAAAAAGGTTTATAATCCATTCTTAAGTCATTCTAAGTCCCTGAAAAAATACCTAGGGATAAAAGAGAAGAGCGAGGACTCGAGGATTTCAAGTCGGATTTGTGCCAATTTTATTGTCTACCTTTATCCCAGGTATGTAAGGCTACTCATAGTGTTGGATCGAGTTCATCCACATACCCCACATGTTGAATCTTTGAAATTGAGTTCAAGAAAAGTTTCTTGAGTTGAATCCTTGAAATATTCATTGTTCTATTGAATTTTCTTGTACTTAATGATGTATGGATGGCGAAGTTGAGTTGAGTAATAATTTGAATATATGTTCATGTTTCATTCACATGAATTCAAATTGATAATTATACTAGATTCCTTTTCTTATGCATTTTTCAAAAGTGGAGTTAATGGTTATCTTTGTACACTGAGCAGGGATAATTTTTTGAATATTTTATTGAGTTTTCATGAATATGAATTTTTTATTATATATAATAATTTGAGAAAGAGCCTTGAGGAGATAATTCATATTTTAATGAGTTTTTGATGGAATTGTGCGCTGAGTTTTATACAATGTTTTGAGTAATATTCTATGAGGATATAAATAATTTTCAAATTTCTTTTATATGATGAAAGATGATGATTGATGTTCAGATGAAGATGATGTTCAAAATTTAAGTCCAATAAGACTTGATGAGATGTTTTGAGTAAATTATTCACTTGATGAGTACGAGTTCATATTTTTGGGAGCAGTATTGGGCACCAAGTTGGTAAGAGAAAATGCCCCAGAACTACATTTGCTAGTGTAGGATAGTTATGCAGCACGTTCTGGCAATTGTTGTCCCAAAAAGATGGATGTGGCTGATGAATCATGATTCGTGAGGTAGAGATTATACGTCCTTTGCCATTTAGGATGGGCATGACAATGATGTCATCTTCGTTGTGCACCATCAAAGAGGGTGGTGGTATGTATATCGGATAAAAAAACTCCCTAAATTGCATATTCAATTTGACTGAGTTGCATACTAAAGTATCTTTTGAGGAGCATTATTTTATTATAAAATTTAAATGATTTGGTGTGAGTTGCATATTACTGAGTTTAATTTTCAAAGCATGATCTCATTCTTAAACTTGCATGTGTTACTGAGTTGAGACGCGTTGAGCCTATTGAGTTGAGTTGATGTTATTTCCATGTTACTCTCCTATATTGTTTCTATTCAGCAATTTTAGATACCGTACATTTCACGTACTACGACACTCAGCGCTGCATCATTTCATGATGCAGATATATGGATTGAGGATCTAAGATATTCAGCTGATTGGTGAGCCTCCCTTATTTCAGAGGAATCATTACATTTATTTTTATCTTGCTTTTAGAATTAGATTTGATTAGCTTTACTTTATTTTAAGGTATTCATGGGTCTATCATTGGCACCACTTGATAGTGATAGAGGCTTTATAGACTAGAGTCAAATGTTGTGTAAGACTTGTTCAACTAGTTCCTTATACTAGCCCTTTTATTTATTGATATTATTCTGAGAATAGAAGAGATGTGTTCATTACTTTCCTTAGTCTTTCGTTGATTGTCTTGAGTTTAGTGATTGAATGAATATGATGAGGCGGTTCACTTGGGGACTAGTAATAATATCTGAGTGCCAGTTACATTTAGGGCACCCTCCCGAGGTATGACATCTATTGTAACAGCAGAAACATTTAGATACAACAGGAATCCCCATGTTTCTTAGAATATCATCAGTTTGGACCCTTCTTTTACAAACTCTCTACAGGAAATAAGAGATTTTGTAAGGAAGACCCTTCACCCAAATCCTCTAAGCCTATTCACATTGCATCCTCATCTATCTCAACACCTGATAGGCTAATTTAACTGAGAATCTCCCTTGTGAGTATCTTGTCCACTAAGCCTGATCATTTAGGCCTTCATTACTGGGTTTTTATCTCATTGATAACATACTTAGCCATCTCTACTGATAAGGATTCCTTTATCAGATCACTCTTCCAAGAAAAATCTTCAATATAGTCTTTAACTTCAATATCCTCCTTTTGTGTTGACTTACCTTCAACGTAGTACAAGGCACCAAACTTGGTTCAATTGTCAAATAGAAAACTGGAGTTGCCTGCTTTTAGCTGTTACCACATGAAAGGCTCTACCTCATCCCTAATTGCAGTCATACTTATCTATACATTTGATGCACTAACATTCAAAACCAAAATTAGATGAAGTTTTTTGCAATATTTATTTCATATGTAGATACACCATAGAGACCCAATGGACGTTCTAAAGTTCCACTATAGCCTAGCTGTTAGGGATCTATTGATGTCCAGTAAAGACCTGAATCCTAATCCACCCTCTTCCATAGGATAACACATATGATTCTAAGCAGACCAATGCCTTTTTTTCTGATATTGAGTTACCCCAAAAAAATTTAGCAAAATTTGATGAATGCACCTTATAACACCGTTGGGAGGATTTATTGTTGATAGAAGATGAATGGGCGTGGATAGCAGAACATGATTGATTAGAATAAACTTACCACCAAAAAATAGAAATTTGTTATGCCATGCCAATATTCTTCTTAATATTTCCTGATAATGTTTTCAAAATACTTATTTCTTTTCCTTACATTAAAAAAGGACAACCCAGGTATATAAATGGAAACTCTCCTTGTCTGATTCCTGTTAATTTCCTCAGTTTGATAGTAAAGATCAAAGGTTTTTTTCCATTTAAGTAGAAAAAACTCTTAGACGTTTATCATCTGTCCAAACACTTCCTCATATCTCCTCGGTATATTCATCATCTTAACAACTGAACCTCTATCACCTGAACAAAAAAAGATTGTGTCATCTTCATATGCTAGGTGGTTGATTTGGGGACTCTACTTAAGTAGACCATAACCTTTGAAATCCTTGTCATTGTGCAAACTATTAAGTCTCCTGGACAGAACTTTTGGAGCTATAATGAAGAGGGTAGAAGATAAAGGATCCCCTTGCTTTAAACCCCTAGTAAACTAATAAAGTCTTTGTCATTGTGCAGACTATTAAGTCCTTGGTAAAGATAGAATACCAGTTGTTTGAGAGCGATCTCCATACCATATCAATAAGAACCTTACAAAAACCAAATTTCCTTAAGTCCTTAGTCAAATAAAACCATGAGACTCTATCATAGGCCTACAATATTGGTATTTTTGCTTGTTATATTGATATCCCTTACGATTTCCTATAATAATAACACATTCTCAATGATGGTCCTCCCTTTAACAATGCCCGACTGATTTTGGGAAATAATTTTAGGTAATATCACAACTAGCCTGTCATATACCACCCTATAGATGACCTTGTTGATAAATCCACTTAGGTTTATTGGTAGAAGATCGAAGTAAGATTTGGCTAAATCTTTTTGTAAGGAGAAAAACCAGATTTGTGTGTGTGATAGACCTGTGCAATTCATGACCATAGAAAAAAGCCTTCCTAACATTTGTCACATCTTAACTAATGATGTCTCAACAGTTTTGAAGGAACGCACCTGAGAAACCATCTAGCCCCGTAACGCTACCTCCATTGAGACTAAACACAGGTTCCTTCACCTCCTTATCATCAGGTGGCCTGATTAGATCATTATTTTCCTCCTCTGTAATTAGATTTGGAATATGTTCTAACATAGAAAAGTCCTGACATTATCTATCTGCTGAGCATTGGTCTTTATAGAATTCCACTGCTTTCTCCCTAATCTTTGCAGAAATATCACCCTATTCATTACCTACCTCATTCAAAAACAATTTTCTCCTTCTTCGTTGGACATAAGAATGGAAGAATTTAGTGTTTTTATTACCTTGACTGAACCACTTCATCCTTGCTTTTTGCATCCAGAATTATTCTTCCATTTTGAGGTACCTCTTCAAATCAACTTCTGTTTTACTCAACTGAGCTCTATTTTCAGGGGATGGATAAATGTCTAACTGGTCTTCCTTCACTTGGATAATGTCCTCTAAAGTTGTGTTTTTAGTGAAAATGTCCCCAAATTTCTCTCTACTCCATTTCACCAAAGCTCTTTTCACCTGTTTCATCTTTGCATATAATACCATGAAATGACTCCTTGTAAAATCAGCCTGCCAATTTTGATGAACAACATCCTTAAAATTCTTATGCTTACACCACAAATTGTGAAACCTAAATGGTTTAACAATTTTTCCTCCCCTGTTTGACATGTGATGTGGATAGGCGCATGGTCTGATCCCTATCTAAAAAAATGTAGACACACTGTGTTAGGGAAAATATCTATAAACTCCTCATTCATCAAAATTCTATCATGTCTTTTAAAAATGCAGACCTCATTGATACGCCTATTCCACTATGTATACTTAATCCCTGAAAATTTGATTTTAGTTAGGGAACAAATGTTTATGCAGAGGCCAAACTCAATTGCCTCATTTTGAGTGAGTTTTAGGGCTCCCAACTTTTCTTCTTCATTAAGGATGACATTAAAATCTCCCCTACTATCCATGGGCAACTCTGCACAGTCAAGACTTCTAGATCTTCCCACAGTTCCAACCATTCTTGAGCATTACATCTTGCATACACAACTAAAATAAAGGAAAATTTTTGTACTTACAAAACTTCATGGTGATGTGTTGTGGAGAGTCAATCATCACTACCTTACTTCAGTCATCTCTCTAGAAGACCAAATCTTCCTTGAGTAGTTCATCCTTGGCTTGTCAAAACCCAACTTTCTTCTATATATATGTCTAGTTCTACTGGATCTTGAAAAGGTTCCATAAGAACTATGAAAGAGTAATGATATCTTCTGTTTAGATCTATCAATCTTCCAAATGCATTTTGGGTATTGATTGACCTAATATTCCAAAAGATTACTTTGTTAGTCATTGACCACAGCTAATAGCTCTACTCATATTGCTCCTTGTTTTCAACTATAAAGATATCCTGAATCTTCCCGTTTTGGCCTTCAGGCTGCTAGTGTGTCTTGGGGACAGATCACCAGCCTTACAGATATGTAAAATATTGTAAATTATCCCCTCCCCATCATCTATATCATCTGAGTTAAGTAATCTATCCTCACCATCCACAACATTACCTGAATCCTCTTCAGACATGTCATTCACTGTATTATCTACCTCCATTAATCCCTTCCTACTATGCAGTGTGGTCCTCAATTTTCTCCCCAACTTGGATTTCCTTAAAATTTGAGTCTTCGTTTGCATTTTTTACATTACTCCTTGTTTGATCATCTATGATGACCTTATCAATCTGAAATAATCCCAAAAAGTATCTGAAAATGTGTCTTAAAAGTGCCCAGAGTCGTAATTTCCATATATCTGAAAGTCCGTTCGTTATTTCAAAATTTCGACTTCATATTCTTGTTCAGGGGATCAAATTGAGTGGAAATCAGGTCTAACCTGAATTTTAGAGTGACCGTATCAAAATCCAAAATTTGCAAAATGCAAATTCTAGAGAGGAATCCGCATCATCAGCGTGACACGCCTCTGTGTAACAAAGGGTTATTTTTCAAATTCGGTCCAAGACTTTTTAGGTCTTGGTCCTAAGCCTTCCCACACATGAAAATACCTATACTTAGCCTTATTTCACCCTCATATAATCCTAAACATTCCCCAATACTCACCAAAATACTTAGCAGTATCACTCCTAAATTCAAGTCCCAAGACCCTCATCCGGATCTAAAGATTTCCTTCAAGCTCCAAGTCTCCATTAAAGTCTTCTTCAAGAAATTCTCCAAAGCTAAGGTATGAGGGTTTCAACTATTAGGTCCTTTCACCCATGGTGCCCAAGCCTCTTTTTTACTAATATTGCATGATTTAAAGTTGATTTTACTTATGGGTCATATTATTATGAATTTCACTACACAATGAATTGGGGTTTCATGAAAGTATGATTGTTTTAGTATGTTTTGAGCTATAAATCTTAGATCAAATGTGAGATTGATGAGGGGTTTTGATTTATATTGCTTGAGGATGTTACCAAGTGTTGATTGATGGTTTTATTTTGGATTTACTTGTATGATTTCACTCTTGAATTGCATGATTTTATGCTAGCACTACACACTTGCCAAATATTTGATAAAATGTCTGAATTATGATTCTTAAGTTGTTGAAGGACCAATGTTTGGCATATGAGATATATGACTTTATGATGATAAAAGTATGTTGTATATGTGTTGAATTCATGAAAAGTATCTATGATGTTGCAAGTTGATCACCTTGTTGAGGGGGTGTCAAGCCTCAATCATCTTGTTGAGAGGGTGCCAAGTCTCAATCACCTTGACGAAGGGGTGCCAAGACTCGATTGCCTTGTTAAGGGGGTACCAAGCCTCAATCACCTTGACGATGGGATGCCAAGCCTTGATATCCTTTTTGAGGGGGTACCAAGCCTCAATCACCTTAACGAGGGGTGTCAAGCCTCGATTGCCTTGTTGAGGGGGTACCAAGACTCAATCACCTTGATGAGGGGGTGCCAAGTATCGGTTGCCTTCTTGAGGGGGTATCATACCTCAATCACCTTGACGAGGGGGTATGAAGCCTCGATTGCCTTGTTGAGAGGGTATCAAGACTCAATCACCTTTCAAGAAATGGTGTGCCTTGGAGTTGGGAAGTAGCTCACTTGGTCTATGATGATGGTCTATCCTTATGCTTTCTCTAATTCTGTATAAGCATATGATTTACTAACATGTTTACTTCAAGCATAATTCATACATGTCATATTGTTAGTATGTTATCCATTGTCTATGTTTATGCATTTTGCCTATGATACCTATCTCTTGTTGCATTGCATCCTACATACTTAGTACATTCAAACGTACTAATGCATACTCTATACCTACATGATGTTACCATGTAGGAACCGGCTCCATTTGGTCGTCACCCTCCTCCCCCACGTGGCTAGTATGACTGTCCTTCAAGCTAGTTGGTGAGTCCTCTATTCTAGGGATGTTGCTTATTATTTCATGTTATGTTCAAATACTATCTTTCTTTATGTATGTATTGACTATGAGGGTGAGTCTAGTTGCTTGTCTTAGCCCCCGCTAAGTTTCATGTTAGATGTGTTGTTAGACAAGATATGTATTATGCTTGAGCTACGACTCACTTATGATATTCAAGCTATTTAAATATAAGTCTCTCTCTCTATCCCTTAGTCCGAACCCCCCTGTTTATGTTTCTTATGTTATTTACTTGCTTCCGCGACCAAGGATGTGATGATATGCTAAGAGGCTTGTTTGGGGTCCTTTCGAGTTCCCCATCCGCTGGTCATGTCTAGGCCCTAGGCTTGAATCGTGACACAATCCTCACCTCAGGCGATCCCAAAATAATACCCTTTCTTTTCCCAGGTGATGTATTCTGAACTTGGTCTTTCTTAGAAGCATCATCAACCCCTTGATTGGTCGACTGGTTATTCACTTTTTCTTCCTTGTGTTGTTGGTTGGTAACATTAGTATCCCTTCCCCTACACCAAGTGTAGCAAACTTATTCTTAGTTTTCAAAGCTTCCCACTTCTTTGGTGGTGATTGATTTTGCCCCTAGCCTTTTTATTTTGTTCCACAAATCCTTCTTCATTTTTGTTCTTCCGTCCTTGTCAACAATCTACTGTATTTTTCCTTCTTCAGTGTGTATCTCCTCCCTTTGTTACTTAGCAGACCCCTTTGCTTTCAGTTCCTTGAATAACTCCGGATGCTTCACATAACATTGGTCCTCACTATGCCCTTGAATCATACATATCATACAATACTTTGGGAGGTAATCATATTTGATACATATTCAATTTTCCATCACTTCTTCGTTTCCATTCTTGACACAGGTCTTAATTCATTTGGGGAATTTGCCAAGCACATCCATCTCAACCTTGACTCTCACACAACTTTGTCTAGTTTGATCTTTGGTTGCCGAATCAACCTGAGGTGGTTTCCCAATGATAGTAACTAGAGAGAAAATTACCTCTTTCCCAAAAAGATTCGGAGGCAAGGAGGGAAATGAGATCCACGCAACAACAGTTAAGGTTTCTTCCTCAGGGTTAAATAATGGAACTCATTTGAGGATACACATAGGGTATGATCAACCCCTTTGTGTGATGTAGAAAGCATGCTTCGAAAGAAGATGTACATAATCTTCCAGTAATGCTGTTCTAATTAGGACATGCCTATTACTCAATAATCCAATTTTGCAATCGCCTTTTAATTCACATTGCTTAGGAATCAATTTCTTAAGCTCTTGTATTTTCGACTTTATTAAAAGATTTTGCTTTAGACAAAATCGTCTTTACACTACTTTACTTCAATTATTATTTAATTATTAAGTAAGAATCAAATTTCTAATGACAAAAACATAAAAATACAAATAGGCTATTTGAGCTAGAAGCCTTCTATGACTTATTTTGTTCCTAGACTTGTTACAACAGTAGATTATTAAGTATCTTAAAGTTAGTCTTACTATTGCAATCATTGTTTTTGTATAATAAGCAGGCCATATTTGTGTAGACTTGGTTTATGAATCCATGTTAGTTTGGCAAATTATGTATGAAATAAAAATAAAAAATTTCACATTTATGTATTTCCTTTTCGGAGGAGCTTTAGTATAGTTAACCTTTTAATAAAATTGTTGTATGCCACAATGGAGAAACATTAAGTTTATTCGTTTGACAAAGGAAGATGACAAAGTCGAGCCACGACGTTGAATAAGGCACTTCTTGGGAGGCAACCCGAGCATTTTGCTAAATTTTTTGTTTGTTTGAGACTTAGTATAGTAGTAGTAGTTGGATTTAAAGTTAGAGACAATGATGCAGTTGTAATAATTTTGAGGATTTCTGTGCTTTGAGGCTTGGTTTGCAGGTAAAAAGTTGAAGAACCAAAGATCTGGAAAAAATTAGACTTAGAGCAGCTCCCGCGGTAGGTCTACGAGTTGTAGTCTTAACTATGACTCATAGTCATGCCTCGTAGGGGGGAAACAGTGAGTATCTGAAGTTGGCACATACACTATGAGCCAACCTTACAATTCGTAGGATGTCCTACGAGCCGTAAGAGGGGTTCATAGTATCCAGGTATGATTTCTAAATTTTTGCTAAGTGTTAGGTCAGGTATGAGACTAGGATCTACAAGCCATAGGATGACCTACGACTTGTAGTCGGGGTCTTGTAGCTCCGATCTGAGGCATTTTAAAATTTGACTCGATTTGTTATATAAGGGGGTCAAAATAATTTGACCCCAATTCCCCCATTTTCTAACCCTAAACGCAACGAAAACCATCTTCCATCCCATGAATCCATTTGCGACCAAAAATCCTAATGACCTATGTCATTTTCCGGCATGGATTTCGGCAAAGTTACCATTTTCTAGGGTTTCGACATGGTTTTTGATTTCTTGCACTTTGGTTTACTTTTCCAATCAATTGGTAAGCTCCTTGGTGAAATTTTAAAATCTTTTGTGGTAAGATTGTTCAGATATGTGTGTGATCTTTGTTTAATCATGTTAAATCATAAAAAAAGTGATTCTTGAACTAGAATGATAATTTAGGGCATGTAGTCTTTGAAGAGTTGAATTGTAAATTGAATTGTGTTGGAATTCTTGAAAGGGTGATGATAAATGTGATATTTATGATTCATGGGCTATATTGTTTGATTATTTCCCACTCATGTTTAACTTGTTTTCGGAGGTTGAAATATTGGTAGTATGGATATGATTGCCTGTGTTTGAACATATGGGTTGAGATTGAACTGTTAAGAATGGTGATTGCACTCCTTTGGAACATTGTATGATTGCCAAGTGTTGGTTTAGAATGTGTTCTATGTTTGGTGTGCTTGAAAAATTGTAAAATTGATTTAGACTCCTAGGGTTAATGGTCGTTTTGAATTGCCAATGTTTGTTTGGAGTTTAATATGTGTCGTTTAATCTTGCTTTGATCCTATTTGCTTGGATAAGTTGAAATGTTGTGATGAATTTGTGCCTTAAGTGAGTAGGCATTGCAGGTAGGTCTTTGCTCAGTTACGAGGCACTCTTATGACTTGTAAGTTCCTATATGAGTCATAGTGGTCCCCCGTAGAAAGCATCAGTCACTTGTAATTCCTTCATATTCCTCATATGAGACTCATATACGGCTCTAGTAACTGGTACGACTCGTAGTGAGGGTCTCGTAGACTTAGCTGAGTTTTGAAAATATTTTTGGAACCAGGTACGAGACCAGGGTTACGACTCATAGGCCATCCTACGAGTCATAACTGTGTGTCATATCTGTGATCAGTTACGAGACCAATATACGTCTCGAAGGTCAACCTAGGAGTCATACCTACACTCGTACCTACACATCTACAGTTGCATCAATTCTTGTTTTCCCTTTATTTAGTTTTCTTCTTTGTTGTGTGTTAAGTAAGTAAATTGTCTTAATGCTCATATGGATTGTAGGTTGTCTTGCAGATATCATGCCGCCCAAAGACAAGAGGGCTATCCAAACGTTCAGGCGGAGACTAGTGGATGACTCTTCCAAGACTGAAAGGTCCGAGGGTTCAGTTGAAGTCCACAGGGTCCGGATTAACCCTTTTGCCAATATTCCTCAAACTCGAGCCCGTACAACTCAGGAGCCTATGGAAGTTACAAGTTCCTCCTAGTCTAAAGAGGAGGTACAAGAAGGGGATAAAAATGACTCGGGGAGTAGTTCATCGCAAATGACTCCTACACACTCTGGCTCCTAGGTAGAGTCTGAGAGCACTTCTCAGTCTAAGCAGGAGGAGGCCCAATCTTAGCCCCCGACTGACCCCAGTTGGTGTGTTGCAGGCATGAAAGAGATCTACGACCAGGGGATAGAAGATAAGGGGCATGATAAGCCAGTCCGACAATTTCAAAAGGAATCTAGGTTGAGCACAGTGGGATTAGACAAAGTACTTGACTTGGATGCGGGATTGGACGAGCACGGGCTTCGTTGGACTATGCAGTAGCTTGGTAAATATGCCTCTTTGTTGGTCCGTGAATTCTGTGCTACATACCTTACTACACTCCATCGGGGCTGCCAAAGAACAAGAAGCCAATCGAGCAGCCAAAGAACAAGAAGCCAATCGAGCAGCCAAGGCTACGAGTAGTGACAGTTAGGGGAAGGAAGGTTAACATCTTGGAGGAGACAATCCGTCGAGTATAGTTTGGACCCACGTATAGATCACCCTAGTCGACCACTGAGTATGATAGTCGGATTGATAAAATGAGAAGAGTGGTTATAGGGAAGGATGTTGGGGTCAGGACAGAGTTGCTACAATGGATTACGAGTCAGATCTATGATCCGGATGTGGAGCCTACATGGATTACAAACTATGCAGACTCGATTGTGAAGACACACCTGTCATTTTGGGCCAAGTTATGGTGGTCCATTATCCGCTGGTGTATTAGGCCAACTTTCGCGGATAATGTGATCACCCTTGAGAAGGCTGTATTATTGGCCACCATCCTAGATGGTTATTTTATTGATTGAGCCCAGATTATATCAGAGCAGATCCATGAGGGTGCAGCTCAAATGAACACCTTACTGTCGTTTCTAGTTCTTATTCATCAATTATGCAGTACAGTAGGTGTTTCCATCGACCCCCACTGGGACCCTCACATGGAGGCTACACGCACTATGAATCCCAACCTGATAAAAGCTGACGAGAATCTGGTGGTCTTACCACGAGCAGCTCCTCCAGTTATCCCAGAGCCATTTTTGGTCGAGCCGTAGGTTCCAAGTTCACCTCCAGCTCCTACATGTACTACTCTGGCCACTATAGAGCCCACATCGATAGACAAAATCAAGTCTACACAATCCACCAATGGCAACCACATTTCAGGTTGATCTTTTTTTCTCTGCTATTGCTTTTTAGGATTTATTGTGCAGGGTGGCTGTAACAGAGGGTAGGTTGCGAGAGTAATCAGCAAAGGTCCTGCCGTTGATTGATCAGACTGTTTGGGAATTCGAGGAAAGGATAAAGGCGTTTGCCTGAGATTTAGTTAATGACAGAGTCCAAGCGATTGATGCACGGGTTGATGCATTCGAGGCTAGAATCCAGAAGAGGGTCAAGGATGCTAGGCCTGCCGACATGAGTGTGATGACTGAGGGGTTGGCCAGGTTCAAGGCTGACTTACTACAGATATTGGCAACCCCTGTTCCATCCCCAAGGGGAGCACCGGTAGGAGATGAGGCATTTGATTGGCTCGCTGACCGACTGAACACCAAAGAGAAGAGGCCTCTAGAGCATGCTGATCCGAGCCAACCCCGAAGAGGCCAAGATTTGAGAAGGAGGATCCCATAACTAAGGAGGTGGTGCAAGGGTCTCTTTTATTAGCGGCTATTCAGAGAGACCGAGCAAAGCACACCCCACCTGGAGAGGGTACTTCCAACACTACAGCAGAGGAGGAGAGCCAACCCTAGGAGCCCACTGATTAGCCCGATACTGCTGCATGACCACCAAGATATTTGACTTCTTTTGACCCCAGTTTTATCTTGACATTTTGGATACTTTGTTCTCTTTTTAGACAATGTTGTTTTTGTGTGGTTTTTGGTTGTGTTTTAATATGTTTGTGTCGGATGTTGTTTCTACTTTTACTTTGAACGTGTATTTTTGGTTTTTAATATATGTGTTTGTATGTGTGTGTGTGTATATATATATATATATATATATGTTATAATGTTTTGTTCTTGTTTTGTCTTTACTTTGAGGAAAAAGTATCATCTTTTGGTGGGGTGGTGGAAGTTATGGATTAAGGTGAAGTCTGAGTAGCCTCAAGTCCATAACTTCTCCTATTTTCAATCCTAAGGTTTTCATACCATGTTTTTTTTTTCCTTGTGAATGTTTAATTTTCTGTTGAACCGTCATGTTTTAGGAAGTATAGGTAATTTGTAAATGAATAGTAATGTTATCTTATGGCATATATAGAGCTCTTAAATTTTCTTTAAACTTTTGATGCAAAATTAGGTTCCATCAAAATTTTTGAGGTTGTGAGTATTGATGCATTCATATCTGAGTATCTGGCAATGTTTGTTCTGATATTGTGAAAGAAAGCTGAGACTGAAAGCATGACTTGTAAGTTTATACTTGATTGTGGATGTAATTGCCATGTGTGCTATGAGCTTATTTTGCTGCATTCATGCATTTTGTATGGACTCAGAACTTTTCCTCGTACTATACGATTGGTTCAGTGAATTAGTTGATTTGGAGGTGATCTTAGGCCCTTATTCTGATAGGAAGCCCACTTTTACCTAAATTGCCTACCAAATGAACTAGTGAATCCCTTGCTCCGAATGTTTGAGCTTCTCATGCACTCATTCTTTCTTGACACCTTGCTTACTTGACCTTATTTGATGAAATACCCTGATATTAGCCCTGATCTATCCTTGAACAAGTGAACCTCGATTTAGGCTAAAAGCCTAAGTTGAGAGTGGCTACATTGGTGGCCCTGGTTTGAGACGTAGATATTGTGTACTTCGCCTTAGGCTAAAAGTCTAAGTTGAGGGTGATCCTTATTGTTGTAAAGTAACAAAAATAAGGTGGTTAGTTGAAATGAAAAGAAAGAAAAGATTAATCATGAGCTGGGTGAAGAAAAAGAAAAGAAAAAGTGCGTTGGTCTAAAAAGAAGTGCAAAAATGAGTTTGAAATTGAGGTACAACTGTAAAAAATGAAAGAACAGCCCGGGAAAAGCTTAAAATGGTGGAACAAGGGAGGAATTAGTGATATTTGATAGGTTGTAAAGGTAAAAGGGTTGGTAAGCATGGTTAAAGGATAGCTTTTAGTCACTAAATACCTAAAATGACATGCCAAAGCACCATGAACCTATGGTACAAGCTCTTAAGTCCTAAAGTGATCCAAATTCACATTGTCACCAAGTCGAAAGATGAGTATAAGGGCAAGCCTATGGTGTTAGTCATTGTGCATGAATTTCAATTGTGAGAGTGAGAATTTTTCCTCAGTCCCTGAGTTCTAAATGCTTTTGAGAGAGTGTATGGGACTTCTTTCTAGTTAGAGCATTTGCGCTACTTGACTAGCATATGACTATGCCAGTGAATATGGAAGGTTAATGCTCCTTAGCTTATCAAAGTTGGATTCTTAGGTACCTCATGATGTTCTTATTTGCTCAATAACTTTGCAACTCTGTTTTGAAAGTAGTAGTTGTGTACTTGAATCAAATTAGCTGTTGTATATGAAATTGATATAGCGTCTATGTATTTCTCTTTGTCTGCGTAGATTGAGTCGTCGCTTGAGGACATGTAATAATTCTAAGTTGAGGGTATTGATGTGCTGTCAAATTACAACACATTTGATGCCTAAAACAAAGGATTTTGTAAATTCTTAAAGCGACTTTTTAGTGTTTTGATATGTTTTTGTGTTAATCTTGCAGAAAAGTTAGGCTGACATGATTTTGAACAAAAGTTGCATATTTTGCTGAAGAATAGGCCATACAAGCCCACCTACGAGTCGTAGCTCATACTAAGGGTCATAGGTTGTGTCGTAGTAGGAATGAGAGACCAAAAATCAGAAATCTGCCAAGTGAAAGTCACTCTTGCAAGACCAGCCCACGAGTCGTAAGACACTCTATGACCCGTACAGATGGACTCGTAGTGAGAATCTGAGAGCCAAAATGTTAGACCAAAAACTGAAGATTAAGACTACTAGATCAACATATGAGTCATAGCCCAAGCCAAGACTCGTACCTATAAGTCGTACTAGTTCAGTCCAAGATGCCAAGATCTTAATACGAGACCCCGCCTACGACACATAGGCCATCCTACGAGTCGTAACAGCGAAATTGATCAGATGCCAGCTTTCTTTTCTGCATAAATTTTAGGGTTGTTTTGTACACACTATAAATATATTAAGTTAGGTTATTTTGAGGAGTTTGAACAGTAGACATCTCTGAAGATAATTTTGAAGCTTTTCTTAGGTTTTAGAGTAGCTTATTTTGTTCTTTCTTTAAATACTCATTTTGCGAAATTGTAAATCTTGCCTTGTACTCATTGTTGATCAGTCAAGCTTGTAGGTTTGCAACTTGTGGTTCCTACCTCCTTCATTGTTATTGGTGAAGTTGCCAACTATGTCTCTTATTTGCATTTTTTTGTGTATTTTGCTTTAGTTATGAGTAGCTAAGCACCCACAACTTGGGGTTGTGGGAACCATGGGTAGTTGACTTAAAATGACCTAGGTTTTGTGCATATTTATGATTAAGGTTTTGCATGTATTGTTTATTTCCCTTCATGATTAATGTTGTGTGGTAGTAGCCAATACCAAACCTTGCCTACTATCACAATCTCGACCAAGGTAGTGACAAATAGGAAAAGGGAAGTAGATAAAAGGATTCGGTTGATGTTTTCCCGTCTAATAGACCAAATCTGACCAAGGGAAGGTTGACTGTGACGATAGGTAACGGTTAGTTGGCACACCATGGTAGCCGACCAAGCGCCATAGTGAAATTCGACCTTCACCTTCACAATAGGGCTAGAAGAACCTAAGTTACCATTCTGCATGCAATTCACTAATCATAGTTATGTTATCTAGGGTAATTGAGTCAACAAACCATGGGGAACACAATTCCCAAGTTGTTCCCGAAATTGAGCATTTTCCCGTAATCTAGTTAGCATTTAATTGATGTTGTTTTTGAATCACAACCCCCCTTTTAGAGGTTGTAGTTATAGATACTAGGAATGATTAGTAGTGAAATCCTATAGCCCTGTGTTCCCTGTGGATTCGACCCTAATCTCGGTTAGGTTAATTACTGATAGCGACCGCTTTCTTATTGGAGCATGACCATCATCAATAACTAGAGAGGAAATGGAGTAGCTGCAAACACAGAAGCAAGATAGGATTCTACACATTCTCTCATCTAGCAGAGCTGCAACCCAAACTACTCCGAAGGAGGGAGCCACTCATGACCAGTCAGATGCCGGTGCTTGAGCACTTTTTGTTGTTTGCTATTTTTGACTCCCAATTTTTATTATTGTTTTTGTTATGTACATTTGAGGATAAAAGTACACTTTTTTTTTGTGGGATATGGGTGGCTATGGACTAGGGTGAAGTCTGAGTAGCCTTTATTCCATAACTATCCTAGTTTTTGATATCTCAAGGTTTTCTTGTTGTGTTCTTTTACCTTGTGGATGATTTTTATTTTTATGTTGAACCAGCACGTTTTCGGTGTTATGGTTAATTTTCTTGATACATGGTGATTAAACTTTTGGAATGTATAGCATTTTGAATCATTTTATCATATGCTTTGGAATATTGGTACCCACAAAAACAAAATATTTGTGATTGTTAGTTATTTGTGCAATCTTGCATGTGTGAATGGTTTGACAATGTTTGTTCTAACCAAGTTAAGGCAAGTTGATAATTGAAGTATGAGCTGTGAATGTACGTTTGCTATGTATGCAATGTCATTTATGTGTGAGATAATTTTGGTATGTTAATGCATTGTGTATTCAGAACTTGCCTTGTTACTCTAAGTTGGACTAGAGATTGTGTGGAGTAGGAAAGGATCTTACACCATTGTTTTTTTATTTAGTCCACTTTTGCCTAAATGACCTGCCCTTTGTTCCAAATGTTTGAACCTTACATGCGCCTTTTCTTTCTTAATACGTAGCTAGCCTTACCTTATCTAGTGAAATACCTTGATATTAGCCCTGTTCTATCCTTGAACATTATGAGCCTTAATTGATGCAAAAAGCTTAAGTTGAGGGTGGCTACCAAAAGTGGCCCTGATTTAGGGAGTGGATATTAGGTACTTTACCTCAGACTAAAAGCCTAAGTTGGGGGTTGATATGCTGTCAAAATATAACACATTTGATGCCTTAAAAAAGGGATTTTGTTAGTTCTTACTGTGACTTTTTATGGTTTTTATGTGTTTTTATTTTGTTCTTGCAGAAAAGTTAGGTTGGCATGATTTTGGTGAAAAATTATAGATTTTGCTAAGCATAGGACATACGAGCTCACCTACGAGTTGTAGCCCAAGCTACTAATCATTATGTATGATCATAGCAAGAAAAGTGGAGGTCACCCCTAGGAGGTCATCCTACGAGTCATAACTTACACTACGACTCGTATAAGTGGACTCATAGCAGGAAGCAGAGAGCCCAAATGTTGGACCAAAAACTGAAGGCCTAGACTATGAGAGGAGCATATGAGTCATAGCCTAAGCTACGACTTATACTAGTGGGTCATACCAGTTGAGTCCAAGATGATAAGAATTTGATACGAGATCCTGATTACGACTCATAGGCTATCCTACGGGTCGTACCTACGAGGCGTACAAGCTGCCAGCTGTGTTTTCTATGTAATAGTTTGGAGTTATTTTGTAAACACTATATATAGTTTAAGTTAAGGTTTTAAAAAGGAAGGTTCGAAACAGAAAAGAATATCTCATCTTTGAATATTCTCTCAAGAAAACTCTTAAGTTTTTAGCTTAGCTGTCTTTTTCTCTTGGAAACCCCAATTTTGGGGATTATAAACCTTGCTTTGTACTTATTATCAATCTATCAAGATTGTAGTTTGCAACTTGTGGTGTCTTCAATCTTCTTTGCCTTAAGTAAAATTCTCAATCATGTCATTTATTTGCATTTTTGATTGTTTTGCCTTAGACATGAGTAACTAAGCACCCACAACTTGGGTTGTGGGAACCATGGGGATTTGACTTGAGATAACCTAGGTTTATTGCATTTCTATGATTGGGGTTTTTCATGTATTGTTTATTTCCCTTCATTATGATTGTTGTTTAGTGGTGGCCAACACTAGACCTCGCCTACTATCGCGATCCTAACTAAGGTAGTGACGAATAGGAAACGGGAAGTAGATGACAGAATTCGATTGATGTGTTCTCATCTAATCAACCAAACCTGACCAAGGGGAGGTTGACTGGGACAATAGGTAATGGGTAGTGGCGCACCATGGTAGCCAACCAAGCGCCATGGTGAAATTCGATCTTCACTTTCACAAGAGGGATGGAAGAACCTAAGTTACCGTCCTGCATGTGAATCTCCAATTGTAGTTATGTTACCTAGGGTAATCGAGTCAAAGAACCATAGGGAACACAATTCCTAAGTTGTCCCTAAAATTGAGTGTTTTTCCGTATTTTAGCATAACATTTATTTTATTTTGTTTTTGAATCACAAAAACCCCCCATTTAGAGACTTTAGTTATCAATACTCGAAATGATTGATAGTGAATTCTTGTGGTCAAACCCTGTATTCCCTGTGAATTTGACCTCTAACCTTCGATTTGGTTAATTACTTACAATGACTACTTTATTATTGGAGCATGAACATCATTAGAAATTATGGCTCTGTTGCCAGGGAATACGACTAGGTTTTGACTTGAATCCACTATTAGTTAGTTCTAGTATTTATTTCTAAACTCTCCTGTAGTTTACTTTTTCCTTTTATTTTTGCTGTTTAGCTTATTCACAGATTGGTTGGCACCATGACTGAACAAAAGCTCTATATAACAATTGACTTGTTGGAGACATTGCAAAGGTGAGCCTTGTTGTATGGACAAGAATCCGAAGACCCCCAAACTCACATGCAAAATTTTACTCAAATGTTGAGGGGTGTTCTTGGGATAAGACATCCTTCTTGGGAAGCCATGGTTCTTCAAGCATTCCCCATGACACTCTGGAGTAAGGCTGCGGAATGGTGGTCAGTTCTCCCACCCTATGTTTGTTCTAACTAGAGGGAGGTACATAAAGTCTTCCTTATGAACTTCTATAAGGATCCCTATATGCAAAAGCTACGGAAAAACATCTGCAATTTCAAAAGGCTGTCAGGAGAACCTTTGGTAGTAGCTTGGGAAAGATATAAGCAGTGCTTCGCAACGAACCAAAACCATTGTCTGACTGATGATGAATTAGCGGCTAGTTTTTACTAAGCACTAACCTTCGAGCAATAAGGGCATGCTGATGAATTGTTTGGAGGGGACTGTTGGGAGTTCCTAAGACAAACATTTAATGAGATCACCAAGCATATGGACAAACTATCTGCAGTTCCTAAGTTCACCAACCCTTTCAAGGATAGGCCGGACCATCCACTAGTGTATTGAAGGAATCCCTGAGTAAACCCAAGAGTGAGAATGTACCAAATTAGCCGAGGTTACCACACCAACATTGCATCACTCATAAGCTGATAAAGATTGAGCATATTCTTGAACAAGTCCTGACCAAGGTCAATGAGCAAGATGACATTGTTCGGGAGATAAAGTTTGATGTTCTCAAAAGTAACTACAAAGTGGAATAACAAACCTTGTCAATGCAAAGGCTCGAAGATAGGATGGAGCAGCTTGTTGAGAAACTAGAGGTGGTACAAGATGAATAAAGGAGGAATAGAAGGAGCAATGATGGAACTCCTGGAGAAGTTTGATTATCCATGATGACTTGGTCGAGTCGCACCGCTAAACAAGGCGCTTCTTAGGAGGCAACCTAAGCATCTTTTAGTGTTTTGGATTATTCTGAGTCATTTTTATTCATTTAATTTGTTGGGTGGTAGTTTAATGTTTTGTTTGTGAGTGTTAAAACTTTGAATCAGTTGTATTGTCTTGCATTTAATTGCATATGGAGTAAATATCTGCAGGAGCGAATAAGAAAAATAAGGAGTAGAGAGCTTTATCCTTGGAGAAGCTTCTACGAGAAGGCCTAAGAGTTGTACTCACCACAACGACTCGTAGTCATGCCTTGTAAAGGGAAATAGTGAGTATCTGAAGTTTTCACACATATTACGAGCCAACCTTACAATTCTTATGGTTTGCAACGAGTCGTAAGTGGGGTTCGTAGTACCAAGTATACAAATTTAAATTGTTGTAAGTGTTGGATCCACTACGAAACTGGGACTTATGAGTCGTATGATATCCGATGACTCATATTCGGGGTCTTGTAGGCCTGATCTGCAGAATTTTAAAAGGTGAAACAATTTGGAATATTAAAAGACTAACATCTTTTGGCTCATTATGTCCCTTCATGAAATGGTTCTTCTAACTTTATAACCCCTCTAACATCAATTTTCACTGTTTCATTCATTCTCCAAATCATTGCTTTACTACAATCCCCCAGCAAGTGCAATTTTCACCAAGGACTTGGTTTCATTTTCTTCTTCTCATCTTATATTCATACATTTATCTGGTAAGTTTTCTGGTTAAGTTTGGTATACCTCTAAAATAATCTTGTTTCATGGGTGTTTGAATGAATGCTTTATGATAAGAACGTGATTTATACTTGTCTTTATCCCTGCAATGAGTTGATTCTTTAATTTTATCCTTGCTAGGTGACTTTAAAGTCTGATTTTATAGTCATATGCATGTATTATGTATTTTATGGGTGATTATTTTGTGAAGACCATCTGGGTTTGAACTTTGTAAGTAGAGGGATGTTTTCATTCTGTATTGAGAGAGGACTCATGCATCAGATCGATGTAACCTTTTATGTGCTTCAATGTGTTCTATATTGGAGATGTTTTGAACAATATGGAGAATTTGTGTTTCATTATGGGATGATTGGTAAAGTATCGTGATTAGGCTTATTACTGGGTTATTCATGTGTTTTTGATTTCTGATGCTTCCTAGTTAATTCCTAGTCATTTTGGAAAGGTTAGAGGCACCCAGGGTGCTCTCTATTTTCTGCTACTAGGACCCACTATGACTCGTAAGTCAGCCTACAAGTCGTAGTGGCCTTTTGTAGAAGGCAACAGTCATCTATGGTGCCTTAGCATTTTCCATATGAGGCTCACCTGCGATTTGTAGCACTTGTTACAACTCGTAGTGGTGGTCTTGTGACCCAGATATGAATTTTCAAATATTCTAGAATGAGGTACAAGCCTAGACTACGACTCATAGGTTACTCTGCGCGTCGCACATGTATCTCATAGATGATTCCAGAATAAAAGTTTTCTCAAAGAACTTAGTACTATGAGTCTACAGTATGGCTCGTAGGTCACCTACAAGTCGTCCTTCAACTCGTATCTGCAACCCTGCACTTGGTTCAATTGTTTTTCACTTTGGTATTTGTATTGTTTATTGTTTGATTATTTTATGTGTTAGTTATTTATGGAACAAAAGCATCATAGGACTCATGCATTGGTGTGTATTGACTTTTCAGATATCATGCCTCCAAGAGGTTGAAGGGGTAATACCTCGACTTCAGGACACCGACTGAGAGATGAGACCATTGGATGATGAACAATTTACTGAAGAGATAAATGTGCAACCAGATCCTCAAGCTAATGTGGTTGTGATGAGATCACAAACAACAAAGGTCCCGATGGAAGTGGATAGTCCCTTCAGTCTGAAGAGAAGGGTGACGATGAAGGATCAGATGATGATGCCTCACTTTCTACGTTGGGTCCTCTTGAGGTATCTTAAGTTTAGCAAGAGGAGACTGCTCCACAATAGCCTACCGATTCGACTTACACTAACACCTCCACAGACCCCCAAAGCACAGGATGGTGTTTCCCAGGTACAAGAGAGATTAATGAAAATGGACTGGATCCAGAAAGTCAAGGGAGGATAGTGAGGAGATTTCATAAGGAGGCAAGGTTAAAAGACTTAGGGCTAAGCAGTGCACCAGGACTAGAAGATGAAATTGAGCGCCATGGAATAAGATGGCTATCACAAGTGTTGGGAAAGTATGCCCCCTAGCTGGTCCGATAATTCTATGCCTCCTACTATGCTACTTTACGTAGCAATCTTTCGAGGCACAAATGTCCATTGAGCAGCCACGATTGATTGAAGTACTAGTCAGAGGTGAGATTGTTGATATCTCAGAAGAAACCATTTAGAGGGTACAGTTTGGGACTAATTACAGAGTGTCGCAATCCACAATAGAGTATGATCATAGGATTGCAGATATGATGAAGGCAGTTAATCAGAAAGATCCCGGACTGAGAACAGAGCTTCTTAGTAGACAGCGAGCAAAATCTGCGAGGAAGGTGTTGAGCCGATATAGGTTTCCAATCACACTGAGCATATTTTAAAGGCCCACCTCTAGTTCAGGGCAAAGTTTTGGTGGTCCATTATCTGGTGGCGCATCAGACCAACATTCACGGATAATGTGATCATGTTAGAGAGGGTTGTGTTATTGGCTATCATCTTGGTAGGGTACAACATAGATTGGGACCCTGTTATGTTAGAGCAGATTCATGAGGCAGCAGTACACACTCAGCAGACATTGCCATTCTCCATCCTACTACGTAAGTTATGCAAGGAATCTGGTGTGTGCAGGTCTCTCTCCACTTGGACCCTCATGTAGAGGCTATGCGTAAGATAGACCCCAGTCTAATCAAGGCTAATGAGAACCCAGTAGCCCTACAGAGAGCTGTCCTACCTCATATGCCAGAGCCATTCCCAGTAGAGCCTCAAACTCAGGGTTCGACACCTGCCGTTACCGACACTACTCCATCTGTTGTAGAGGCTTTACCCGCTATTGTGATGGAGTCTATAACATCCTCCAGCACTTCAACACCAGCATCGTCTAGTTTACAGGTTGATTCTATTCTCTCTGTTGTTGCTTTTTAGGCACTATTATGCAGCATGGCTACGGTGGAGTCCAGGCTATAGGCTTTAGCAGCACAGGTCAGACCTTGGGTCAGCCAGACCATGAGGGACTCAGAGGCAAGGATGAAGGCATTCACCCATGCATTGGTAGATGAGAGTGCTAGGGAGGTGGATGCCTGAGTCGATGCATTTTAGGCAAGAGTCAAGCGGAGACTTGAGGGCACTAGGCATGCTGACACAAGCACAGTGACCGAAGAGTTGGCAAAGTTCAAGGCCGACCTATTGCGAATGCCAGCAACCCCTGTTATAGTCCTAGAGGTAGCATCGGCGGGTGACGCGATGTTGGACTAGCTAGATGAGCGCCCACATTCACTTGGGAAGGGGCCTGTTGAGCATGATAATGATCCAAAGCTAACCTAGAAAAGGTAGAGACCAGAGGAGGTGCCCATACCCAAGGCGGTGGTGCAAGAGTTGCTATTGTTAGTGGCTATTCAGAGAGAGTGGGAGTAGCACACCCCATATGGAGAGGGTAGCTGAGGTACTGCTATGGAGGAGATGGTGCCACAGGACCTCACAGACCAGCCTGATACCGGTGCTTCAGCACCATGATGTTTGACCCTTTTTGACCCAATTCTTATATTTTATTTATGGATATTTTGTTCTCTTGTTAGACAATCTTATATTTTTTTCTGTTGTTTTTAAATGTTTTTGTTGGATAATATTTTTACTTTGGTTTTGGATATTAGTGTTTAAATGTTGGTTTTTAATGTGTGTGTGTGTGTGTGTGTGTATATATATATATATATATATATATATATATATATATATTTTGTTTGTTTTTTTTTTTTATTTGTGTTTTTTT
>JAOTQR010119427.1:0-24205 GCA_025774065.1 Solanum ossicruentum | reverse complement strand
ATAATAAATAAATAAATAAAATAATAATAATAATAATAATAAATAAATAAATAAATAAATAAATAAATAAATAAATAAATAAATAAAACTCACTCAACCCTCACCTTTTTCTTCTTCTTCTTCGACGAAACCCCCCACACACATCAAAGCTAATTTTTTAAACAATGGCAACAAAAATTGAAGCTAATCCATTTTAATAATGACATCTTCAGTTATACTATCAAGCTCCACAACATTCATCAACATGGTTTATGGCTATATAAACAGTAGCAATTTGATGCAATTTTCTTGAATCATGTATTTTCTCATCTTTTTCTTTTATGTGGAAGTTTCCTTCTAATCCATGCAGAGGCTTTTCTATAACACCAATATTAGGATAATTAATTGTCATCATTCAAAGTAGCATAGAAATTGTACGCCAACAAAGGAATGTGATAATTAATGCTCCATTGTTGGAGCTTTTCCTCCTCTAAAAGTTTTTTTTGTCATGATTCAAACTAGGGTCTAGATGTGACACAGCGAATGGGAACCCGAAGGAACCTCAATCAAGCCTCTTACCATATCATACACACATTCTTGGTCGCGGAAGCATAATAAAACAACAAGAGAAAACATAAACAAAGGGAAATTGGGACTAAGGGAAAGAGTTTAATACTTAAGTAACATAGATGAGTCAATGCTCAAGCATAATTATATTACTTATCCAGCAACACCTCTAGACTTAAAATTGAGCGGGGGCCAAGACACGTTTCTGGGATCACCCTCATAGTAATAAGTTTCCAATATAGAAAGAGTCAATACATAGCATAAATCAAGAGAAGTATGTCCTCAGAGTTGAGGATTCACCAACAAGCTTTGAGAGGTAGTACTAGCCACGTGGAGGAGGATGATCTAGTGGAGCCCTGATTCCTACATGGTAACATCATGTAGGCATAGAGTATGTATTAGTACATTTAAATGTACTAAGTATGGAAGATGCAATGCAACAATAGATAGGTAACATAATCAAAATTCATAATTAAGCAATAGATGGTCATATAATAATATGGCATGCATGAATGATACTTGAAATAAACATGCTTATATATTACATGTGTGGAAATAGACCATCATCATAGACCAAGCAATTTGGTACTTGTAATCTAAGGTAGACCACCCCTTAGAAGTGATTAAGGAACCAATCCTTTAATTGGTTGGTGGCTTACCATCCCCATCCGAGACGATTGATTTACCAACCCCTCAATTGGTTGATGGCTTACTACCCCTATCATAGGAGATTGATGTACCAACTCCTCAATTGGTTGATGGCTTACCACCCTTATCCTAGGTGATTGAGGCATCACCCCTCAATTGGCTATCGCCAACTCACAACACGATAGAAACTTCTCATGAAATCAACACATTCATATCACCCTTTCATCATCATAAAGTTACTTAACTCATGTTCCAAGCATTAGGCCTTCAACAACACAAGATACATTAATCGGATATTTTATCAAACACTTGGTGGTGTGCAATGCCAGTATAAAACCATGCAATTAAAGAGTGATATCATGCAAGTAAATTCAATGTAAAACCACCCTCCAATACTTGGTAACACCCTCATGCAATATACATCAAGATCCTTCATCAAATCTCAAGATAGATCTAAGATTTATAGCTCAAAAAATACTTAGACAGTCACACTTTTACAAAACCCCAACATAGTTCCTAGTCAAATTCATAATAGAAGACCTATAAGTAAAATTAACTTAGAAACATATAATTGAAATAAAAAGGAAGCTTGGGCACCATGGGTGAACGGACCAAATGGTTGAACACTACATAACTTGACTTTGCGGAATTCCTTGAAGAAGATTAAGATGAGAAGTCCTTAAGATCTGAAATGAGTCTTGGCACTTGAATTTTGGGGGAAGATATTTGTCCAAGTGTTAGAGAGGATTTTGGGGAATATCTTGAATGATATGAGGGTGAACTATGGCTATGTACATGTATTTTTGCATATGGGAAGGCTTAGGCCCAAGGCATAAAGTCTTGGACCGAAATATAAAAACTGGGCAAATTTTACACTGAGGCACGCCCTGGCAGTATCGCGCCAGGTACGCGAACCATCACTGGAATTCCATTATTTTAGAATTTTAAAATTCAACACGATTGCTCTAAAATCGGAGTTAGACCCATTTTCCACTCAATTTTTCCCCTTGAACAAGAATATGAAGTCAGATTTTTGATATCATGCACAAATTTTGAGATATATGAAAATTACGAATTCGGGTACTTTTGAGGCACATTTTCGGGCATTTCAATATCTCCCCCTTAGGAACATTCATCCCCAAATGTCAAAGAAACGTACATAAGAAGAGTAATCATGAAGAAATCTACCCTAACAAGAATGCAACAACACATTTTAAAGCACCATTTCAAAATCTCAACATAAATGTCAAAACCATCATGAACTTATCTACATAAACATGAATGTATATAAAATACATAAGGGATGAAACATAAGACTTTGAATCAAAAAAGAAAAGGACTTGACGTGTTATCATAAGCTTGAATAGAATGAAACAGGTACGGATATTGCTTCTGTCATGACCCAAACCTAGGGCCTAGGTGGGATACAGCGCAAGGGAAACCCGAAGGGACCCCAACAAGCCTCTTAGAACATCATTACACATCCTTGGTCGTGGAAGCAATAAATCAAGCATCAAAAGATAATAAGTGGGACAGTCGGGGCTAATGGAAAGTACCTTCATGCCATAAACATCAATAACAATAGAGTCAAGGCTCTTAGCATAGATACATAACATGTCCAACAAACTCGTCTAATACATAGATAAGAGCGGGGGCCAAGACAAGTAATCGGGATCACTCTCAAAGTCAAAATAGACAATAAAGAAGAATTTCTCGTTACATATTAAAAGCAACATATACTAAGGTCCCCGAAGTGAAGCCCTCACCAACTAGCTTGAGTAGTATCGAACTAGCCACGTGGAGGAGGAGGAGGATCAACTTTGGCACCGATTCCTACATGGTGACATCATGTAGGCATATAGTATGTGTTAATACGTTTTAATGTACTAAGTATGTAGGATTCAATGTAACAACAATTAGGCATCATAATCAAAATGCATAAAAATAGGAAATTGGCATAATATAACAATGTGGCATTTATGATCAATCATAAGTAAAGCATGCTTAAGTATCTCATACTCATATAAGATATTATATGTGTAGAAGAGACCAAGTTAGATTTCCAAAGTACAAACCCCTTGGTAGGTTAGTGATGATAACACCCATAACCATAGTGTGTGAGGTATAAACCCCTCATCAAGGTTAGTGATGATATCACCCCTCACCCTAATGTGTGAGGTACACACCCCTCATCGAGGTTAGTGATGATAGCACCCATTACCCTAGTGTGTGAAGTACAAACCCCTCAACAAGGTTAGTGATGATAGCACCAATCATCCTAGTGGTTGAGATGTTGACCCCTCAACTAGGTCACCCGTATTGGGCATGGTCTAATGCAACACTTTATATAGCATATATCATTTACATAAGCTCATTTTATCGTCATGTAGTCAAATATGTCATATCTCATTTTTTGGACCTTCAACTCATCAAGAAACCACATCAAGACATTTTATCAAACACTCCGAGGGTGTGTAATGGTAGTATAAAACCATGCAATGTAGAGATGAAATCATGCACAAAAATCCATTGTAAAACTATCAATCAACACCTTGCAATATCTTCAAGCAACATATATCAAAACGCCTCATCAAATCTTACAATAGATCCAAGATTTATAGCTCAAAACATAGTAAATTAGTTACAACTTTATATAGCTTTAATATAGAGTGCAGTGAATTTCACAATAATTAAGACCCATTTATAAATCAACTTTAAATCATGCAATTGAGGGAATGGAGGCTTGGGTATCATGGGTGAAAGGAACCCATGAGAGAAACCCACATTCCTTAGATTAGAGATGATCTTGGTGAAGATTTGGGATGGAGACTTGAAGCTTGAAGAAGAACCTTTAAGGAAAACCTTAGCTTGGGATAAGGGTTTGAGACTTGAATTTGGGAGTGAAAATGTGGCTAAGTGTTTGAGTGAGTATTGGGAAATGTTTAGGATGATATAAGGGTTAAATAAGGCTAAGTATTGGTAAAAATACATTTGGGAACACTTAGTCCCAAGACCCCAAAGCCTTGGACTGAGATAGAAATCATTGGCAACAAAATACACAGGTCCGCGATGCAGACCTGTTACGGAGGCCGTTGCGGTGCTGTTGCGAATCGTCTCTGAAAATTGAAAATTTTGAAATTTCAAAAAGTGATTCGATAGATCTAAAATCGGGGTTAGACCCTAATTTTGATCTCCTGAACAAGAATATGAAGTCAAATTTTTGATATCTCGCATGGAATTTGAGATATATGGAATTTAAAATTTCAAGAATTTCGAGACACATTTTTGGGCACTTTTTTGGGTTGTTTCAATATCTCCTCCTAGGGAAAATTCGTCCCCGAATGTAAAAGAGATGTACAAGATAAGAGTTATCATGAAAAATTTAGTCCTAACAAGAATTTAATATTACATTTAAAACACCATTTTCAAAATCTCAACATACGTGTAAAATCATCATAATCTTGCCAACTTAAACATGAATGCATATGAATGACATAAAGGTTGAAGTACGAGACTTCAAGTCACATAGGGGACTTAGAATTAGTATTTAGGCTTGAGTAGAGTTGAAAAGATAAGGATACCACTTTTGCATGTCCGCTTAGCCTCCCAAGTAGCACTTTCGGCTTATTGGTTACTCCAAAGGACCTTAATGGATGCCACCTCCTTGTTCCTCAATCTCTTAACTTGCCTATTCAAAATCTGAACCAGAGTCTCCTCATAAGTCAAGTTATCCTCAACAACACCCACAACATCAAGAGGTATAATAGCATTAGGATCACCAACATATTTTCTCAACATAGAGACATGGAACACTGGATGAACCAAATTCATTTCACTAGGCAACATCAATTCATAAGCTATGTTGCCAACCCTCTTCAATTATAAAGAAAAATATATCTTGGGCTCAAGTTCCCTTTTTTACCAAAAAGGACCACACCTTTCATTGGAGAAACCTTCAAATAAACCCAATCACCCACTTTAAATTCAAGGTCTCTTTTTCTCACATCAACATAGGATTTTTGATGACTTTGGGCTGTCTTTAGTCTCTCCCTAATCATCCTAACCTTCTCAAGAGCCTCTATAACCAGATCCGGTCCCATTAAAGCCACCTCTCCAACCTCAAACCAACCAACCGGTGATCTATAACGTCTCCTATAAGAGCCTCAAAAGGAGCCATACTGATGCTAGAGTGGTAGCTATTGTTGTTGGCAAACTCAATTAAAGGAAGATGGGCATCCCAACTACCCCTCAACTCCAATACACATACCCTAAGCATATCTTCAAGGGTTTGAATTGTCCTTTCAGATTGGGCATCCATTTAAGGGTGAAAGGTCGTACTAAGGTGAACTTTCGTACCAAGACCCCTTTGAATAGACCTCCAAAATTGTGAAGTGAATTGTGCATCATGATCTGATATGATGGATAACGAACCCCATGTAAGCTCACCAACTCATGGATGTACAACCTTGAATACTCTTCAGCCCCATATGTGGTCCTAACCGGTAGAAAGTGAGCCGATTTCGTCATCCTATTAACCACAACCCAAATGGAATCAAAACCTTTTCTAGTCTTGGGCAATCTTACCACAAAATCCATATTAATCACCTCCCACTTCCAAGTGGGAATCTCTATGTCTTGGGTTAGGCCACTCGGCCTTTGATGTTCTGCTTTGACTTGTTGACAACGATGGCTACCGGAAATAAATTTAGCAATGTCCATCTTCATACCTCCCCACCAATACACATCCCTCAAGTCTCAATACATTTTGGTGGAACCGCGCGGATAAAATAAGAAGATTTATAGGCCTAATCAAGAATTTTCTCCCTCAAACCATCAACACAAGGCACACATAACCTACCTTGGTACCTAAGGGCACCATCTCTCTCTTAGGAGAAAGCCTCTACTTTGCCCTCTTCCACCAAGGCCTTTAATTCAAGCAAGAAGGAGTTATGATCTTGCTTTGCTATAACCTTATCAACCAAAGAAGACTTAGACCCATCAACGACCTCATCCAACCTAAACCCTAATCTAGCCAATTGATGCACCTCCCTAGCCATCTCCTTACCACCACCATTAACATAAGCTAGGCTACCCATAGACACCCTACTCAATGCATCCTCCACCACCTTTCCCTAACCCTGGTGATAATGCACACTCATGTCATAGTCTTTGAGAAGTTCTAACCATCTCCTTTGCCTCAAGTTGAGGTCTTTTTGAGTGAAGACATATTGGAGGCTGTTGTGATCAGTGAACACATCAACATTTACCCCATACAAGTAGTGACGCCAAAACTTTAACGCAAACACAACGGCAGCTAACTCTAGATCATGGGAAGGGTAGTTCCTTTTATATACCTTGAGTTGTCTAGAAGCATAAGCTATGACCTTACCATTTTGCATCAACACATAATCCAAACCAACCCGAGAAGCATCATAATACACCACAAATCTTTCAAACCCATCTAGTAGTGATAATGTAGGAGTGGATACAAGCTTGTCCTTCAATGTTTAGAAGATCCTCTCACACTCATCGGTCCACACAAACTTAACCTTCTTTTGAGTCAATTTTTTCATAGGGGAAGCAATGGAGGAGAACCCATTCATAACCTTTTATAATAACCCACTAGGCCCACGAAGCTCCTAATATCCGATAGGGTCAATGGTCTAGGCCAAATTCTAGTCACATCAGATTTCTTAGGATCCACTTTTATACCATCCCCCAACACCACATGACCCAAGAATGAAACCTCCTTCAACAAAAATTCACACTTGTCATATTTGGCATACAATCTCTCCTTCCTCAATCTTTGTAACACAACCCTCAATTCCCCATATGCTCCTCCCTACTATGTGAATAGATTAAAATATCATCAATGAAGACCATACAAAGGAATCAAGGTAAGGTTTTAAGACCCTATTCATTAGGTCCATGAAGATGGCTAGTGAATTGGTCAACCCAAATGACATTACAGCAAACTTATAATGCCCATATCTAGTCCGAAAAGCCATTTTAGGAATATCACATTCCCTCCCTCACTTGATGATACTCGTACCGAAGATTAGTCTTAGAGAAATAGCTATCCCTTGCAATTGGTCAAACAAATTATCCATTCTTGGAAGAGGATATCTATTCTTGATGATGACCTTATTGTGTTGCTGGTAGTTAATACATATTCTATGTGACCCACCCTTCTTCTTTTAGAACAACACCGGAGCATCCCAAGATGATTGGTCTAATAAATCCCTTCTCCAACAAATCTTTCAATTGCTCTTTTAACTCCTTCACCTCCATCGGGGCCATACGGTTAGGGGGAATGGAGATTGGTTGAGTATACGGGAGGAGGTCTATACCAAAATCTAATTCCCTTTCGGGAGGAACACCAGGAAGGTCATTTGGGAAGATATCAAGAGACTTATTTACAACTGGAACCTACTCCATGGAAGGGACTTTGGACTCCACATCTTTAACCCTCACAAGATGGTAAAAACACCAATTAGGGATCAATTTACGGGCTTTAATGCATGAAATGAATCCACCCTTGACCACCACATCTTGACTCTCCCACTCAAGGACGGGTTCATTTGGAAATTGAAACTTGACCATATGAGTTCTACAATCAATAGAAGCATAGTAGGCTTCCAACCAATCCACCCCAAGAATGAAATCAAAATCTACCATGTCTAATACAATAAGATCACAAGGCAACAACTTATGCAAAATGCAAATAGGACAACTTCTATAAGTTTTCCAGCAACAATAGAGGCACCAATAGGAGTAGACACTTCATATGACTCATGCAATAACTCGGGGCCAACATGGAACTTTTTACCAACAAAAGGGGTAACAAAGGAAAGAGTGGCACCAGGGTCAATCAAAGCATACACATCAAAGTCAAAAATGTTCAATATACGGATAACAACATCGGGAAAATAATCAACTCCTTGGCTCCAATGTAGAGCATAAAATCAATTGTTTCTTGGGGCACCACCTTGAGATCCACCTCTACCTAATGGAATTGCATTTGCACCTCGGCCCTTGCCAAAGTTTCTTGGACAATCCATCTTATTGTGACCAAGCTCCCCACATTCATAGCAAACTTTATAACCCTTCAATCATGGGCCCTTATGACCCCCTCTATATTTAGAAAACATATCAATGGGAGCCACAACACCAACACCTTGAGGCCTAGGGAGGTCATTGGCAAACCCCCTATTAGTAGAATGATGAGACCCTTGGCCTTGATGGAATAGGTCACCCCTTTGGAACTTACACTAAGACGGGCCTCTTGGCCTCAAGGCTCCTTCTCTTCCTCAATTTCTCCTCCTCCATTTTCTCGACATAGGTAATCAACCAAGATAAGTCCACGTCACTAATTAGCATGGCAGACCGGCATTCTTCACTTACAAATTCGGAGATCCCCATTACAAACTTGTTCATCCTAGATCTATGATTGACCACCAAATGAGGATCATACTTTGAAAGTTGATTAAACTTGAGAGCGTACTCCCTCACACTCATAGCACCTTGTTTCAAGTTCATAAACTCCACCAACTTAGCTTCCCTAAGCTCAAGAGGGAAAAACTGACTAAGGAAGGCCTATTTGAACTCCTCCCAAAGTACCACATTACAAATCCCCTTCTCACCCTTCCATTGGTGATACCATATTTGAGTTACCCCTTTAAGTTGGTACGCCACCAACTCCGCCCTCTCATTTGGCCCAACACCCAGTATATTCAAGATCTTATAGACCTCATCAATGAACTCTTGTGGATCTTCATCCACCTTTTACCAATAGAACAACGGAGGATTCATCCTCATGAAGTCTCTTACCCTAGCTCCCAGGGTAGTAGCATGATGGGTTTGGGTCCCTTGATTAACTTGGTTAGCCAAAACTTGGGCAAGTATAGTGAGAGCATCCCGGAGCTCACCATTGTTAGGTTGCTCCTCGGGAGTTTGGACCCTTCGTCCTCGAGTGTTTGGCATGATCTAGCATAACGAAGAAAAATCATTAGGGAAAATTTTACCACAACTCTATAGCACAACTTAGAACATGAAGAAGAGAAACATTTCCTAAAACATCTGATAGCCTACTACTCATAGTCATAGCGCACTTCACAACCATGAATAGGACTCTAATAGACGCAATGTGTTGGACTTTGAGGATCTATCAACCTAGTGCACTGATACCAAGTTTTTAACGATCCAAACCTATGGTCTAGGCATGACATGGCACAAGGGGAACCCAAAAGGGACCCCAAGCAAGCCTATTAGAACATCATTACACATCCTTGGTCGCGGAAGTAATAAATCAAGTATCAAGAGACAATAAAGTGGGACAAATGGGGCTTAGGGAAAGTACTTTCATACCATAAATATAAAGAACAATATAATCGAGGCTCTTAGCAAAGATATATAACATGTCCAACAAACACCACCAATTCATAGATAAGAGTGTGGGCCAAGACAAGTAACCGAGCTCACCCTCATAGTCAAAATAAACAATAAAGAAGAATATCTCATTACATAATAAGAGCAACATAGACTAAGGTCCATGAAGTAGAAGACTCACCAACTTGCTTGAGTATTATCGAACTAGCCACGTGGAGGAGAAGGGTGATCAACTTGGGCATCGGTTCCCACATGGTGACATCATGTAGGCATAGAGTATGCGTTAGTACGTTTGACTGTACTAAGTATGTAGGATGTAATGTAACAAGAATTAGGCATCATAATCAAAATGCATAACAATAGGCAATTGGCATAACATAACAATATGGCATGTATGATCAATGTATAAGTAAAACATGCTTAAGTATCTCATTCTCATATAAGATGTCATATGTGTAGAAGAGACCAAGCTAGATTTCCAAAGTACAAACCCCTCGGTAGGTTAGTGACGATAGCACCCATTACCCTAGTGTGTGAGGTACAAACCCCTCATCAATGTTAGTGATGATAGCACCTATCACCCTAGTGTGTGTGGTACAAACCCCTCATCAAGGTTAGTAATGATAGCACCCACCACCCTAGTGGTTGAGATGTTGACCCCTCAACTAGGTCACCCGGATCAGGCATGCTATAGTGCAATACTTTATATAGAATATATCATATACATAAGCTCATTTCACTATCATATAGTCAATCATATCATATATCATGCTTTGGACCTTCAACTCCTCAAGAAACCACATCCGGACAATTTATCAAACACTCCACGGGTGTGTAATGGTAGTATAAAATCATGCAATATATGGATGAACTCATGCACAAAAATCCATTGTAAAACTATCAATCAACACCTTGTAATACCCTCAAAGAACATACATCAAAATCCCTCATCAAATCTTACAATAGATCAAAGATTTATAGCACAAAACATAGAAAAACAGTCACAACTTTACATAGCATTAACATAGAGTGCAGTGGATTTCATAATAATCGAGACCTATTTGTAAATCAACTTTAAATCATACAATCAAGTGAAAGGAGGCTTGGGTATCATGGGTGAAAGGAACGCATGAGAGAAACCCACATACCTTAGCTTAGAGATGATTTTTGTAAAGATTGGAGATGGTGACTTAAAGCTTGAAGAAGAATCTTGAAGGAAAACCTTAGCTTGGGATGAGGGTATAGGACTTGAATTTGGGAGTGAAAGTGTGGCTAAGTGTTTGAGTGAGTTATTGGGGAATGTTTAGGATGATATAAGGGTAAAATAAGGCTAAGTATGGGTAAAAACACGTATGGGAACACTTAGGCCCAAGATCCCAAAGCCTTGGACTGAGATAGAAATCAATGGAAACAAAATACACAGGTCTACGATGTTGACCTATCACTGAGGACAAATTAACACATGTCCATGATAGCTGCGCATCGCAGTGCTGTTGCAGATCGTCTCTAGAAATTAAAATTTTGGAAATTTGAAATAGTGATTCGATAGTTCTAAAATCGGGGTTAGACCCTTCTCCCACTAATTTTGACCCCCAGAACAAGAATATTAAGTCGAACTTTTGATATCACGCATGGATTTTGAGATATATGGAATTTAAAATTCTTGGCATTTCGAGGCATATTTTCGGGCACTTTTTAGGATCGTTTCAACTTCTCCATGCCTACTTCGGTGCCTTGAGAGAGGCTATCGACTTGACGATTCCTCCAAAGGGCCTTGACGAAGATTACATCCTTATTAATCAACTTTGTCCATCCATCCATCCAATATCTCCACCGGGATCTTCTCTTAAGCCAACTTATCCTCCACAACACCCATAACCTCAAAGCGCTCTATAGCACTAGAGTCACCAACACATACCCTCAACCTAGAAGCAAGAAGAACTGGACGGACCCTATTCATATCCATAGGCAATCCCCATTCGCATGCAACCTTACCAATCCTCCTCAACACTCTATAAGGACTCACAAACCTTAAACTCAATTCCCTCTCTTGCCAAACCGGACCACACTCTTTATGGCTGAAACCTTTAAATAGACCCAATCACCAACTTTAAATCCAAGATCCCTTCTGCTCACATCAACATAGGAATTTTGATGACTTTGGGCTATTTTCAACCTTTCCCTAACTGACCTCACCCTCTCCATAGCATCCATAACTAGATCCGGACCCAACAAGGCCATTTCTCCCACTTCAAACCACCCAACCGATGATCTACAGTTCCTACCATAGAGGGCCTTAAAAGAAGCCATACCAATGCTAGAAGATAACTATTATTAGTCTCATCAAGAATCCTCTTTCTCAAGTCATCAATACTAGACACACACAACCTACCTTGGTACCTACGGGCACCATCTCAACCTTGGGACAAAACCTCCACCTTGCCAGCACTCACCAAAGGCTTCAATTCTAACAAGGAGGGATCAAGATCTTGCTTTGCTTCTACCTCATCAACCAAGGAGAATTTGAACCATCAATAACCACAATACCATCATAGTCAACCTCCTCCAACCTAACCCTCAATCTAGCTAGCCGGTGGACCTCTCTAGGCACCTCTTTGCTACCACCATCAATATGGACTAGGCTACCCAAGGACACCCTACTCAAAGCACCGACCATAACACTAGTCTTACTGGGATGGTACTGCATACTCATATCATAACCCTTAATAAATTCTAACCACCTTCTTGGTATCAAGCCAAGATCTTTTGGGTGAACATATATTGGAGACTCTTGTGATTGCTAAACACCTCAACATGCACCCCATACAAATAATGACGTCAAATTCTCAAAGCAAATACCACGACGGACAACTCAAGGTCATAGATAGGATAATACTTCTCTTACATCTCAAATTGTCTAAAAGCATAGGCTATCAGCTTACCATTTCACTTCAAAACATAACCCAACTCATTCAGGGGGCATCACAACACACCACAAACCCTTCCAACCCTTCCGGTAGAGACAAGATAGGAGCAGAAGCAAGCTTATCCTTCAAGGTTTGAAAACTCTTTCCACACTCCTCGGTCCACACAACCTTAGCCTTCTTTTGAGTCAACTTAGTCATGGGAGAAGCAATAGAAGAGAATCCATTCGCAAACCTCCGGTAGTAACCGCTAAGTCCAAGAAACTCCTAATGTCCGAGGGAGTCAAAGGTCTAGGCCAATTTCTAATCACATCCATCCCCCGACAACACATGTCCTAGAAAGGTAGCCTCTTTCAACCAAAATTCACATTTCCCACACCTTGCATACAACTTCTCTTCCCTTAATCTTTGTAGCACTACCCTCAAATAAGCCACATGCTTTAAATAAATCAATACTTCATCACTAAAGACTGCCACAAACATGCCAAGGTAGGGTTTTAAGGCCCTATTCATGAAACCCATAACACAGCTGTCACGCCCCAAAGTCCCGTAGGGCGGACTGGGACTCATCGCCGATAAGGCTCGGGAGAACCAACCAGTATCTATGCATTTTCTATACATACTATAAGGGGTTTCTACATTTGATATGCCTTTAAGAATATAAACAGTGATAACAAGCCAAAAGGAAATGCATATGACTAGGCCATTGGGGCCCCAGTGTCTAAAGTACGAGACATGACTTCACTTTGCTTTACATAGTCTACAAAGCCTCTAAATAAAGAAAAACATCTGATAAGGGTCGGGACAGGCCCCGCCTCAACAAACTGTGCAATAAAAATATGTATACACTCGCCTCTCTTAAGCGTTAGATGCATATATAGCCCATTAACAAGAGATTCAAGCACTTTTAAAAACTGGCACTAATTTGACCAAACCATGTCATATTTAATTTGCATTATGCCAATATTATAAGGTGTGGGGTGTTACAATAGCCGGTGCATAATTCCACCAATGAAATCCACTAGGACTCAAAATGCTCATTCCTAGCTTGAAAGGGCATCTAGGGATATCACCTACCCTCGTCCTTACTTGGGGACAAAACCCAAACTGAAATCAATCTTAGAGAAGTGACTAACCAAGTTACTCAAATAAGTCATAAATCCTTGGGAGAGTGTACTCATTCTTTGCGGTGACCCTAATAAGTTGTCGGTAATTAATACAATTTCTAAGGGAAACAACCTTCTCCTATACAAACAACACCAGGAAGTTTACTAGGAATGACATCAAGGAACTCATCTATCACCAGTACAACTCAATAGAAATTACTTAGGTTCAAACACCCCTAACTCTTACAAGATGATAAATGCCACCCTTAGGGATCAATTGTACCTCAAGACAAGAAATGGGCTTATCCCTTCACTACCACTCAAGAACAGGTTTATTAGGGAATTGGAATCTAACTTTATGGGTCCTACAATCAATGGGAACACCATATGCATGTAACCAGCCCGTCCCAAGAATGACCTCAAAATCTACCATATCTAATTTTATGAAAATCACAAGGCAAGACCTAAATGCAACATGACCACAGAACAATACTTATGAACTTTCTAGCAACAATAGGCTCAACATAGAGGAGGTAGACACCAAAGGTTCACATAACAAGTCGGGACACAGAAGAAGCCCACTAGCAACCAAGAGGAATAATGAAATGAATAGTGAGAACCGGATCCATAAAATCAAGATCTTCAACTTACCTGCAAAGTACCATGCCAAGCCTAGTGACCCCTAGAGGGGTATGGTTGAGAACATCCACGACCATACTTATGACCTTTAGGGACCTACAGACAATACCTCATCCACTCTACTACACCCAAAAGACACACCCGAACTAGCTAAGCAATCTCCCAAGTGGTACCTTCCACACTTGTTGCATGTAAGAGGAGCTTGTATACCCATATCTCTACCTTGATCAACATTACCACCTTTACCCTTGATGTGTTTACGAGGATAATCATTTACCTTATGACCCATCTCTCCACAACCATAACAAGCATCCACACCCTTCAAGCATGGGCCATCATGGCATCGACCAAACCTTAGGCACCTAGCATAAGGCACCACACCACCCCCACCTTTGTGAATTTGGGACTTTCCTTCAAAACACGCCCTCTTGGCCTCCTTACCCTTTCTCCTCCTTATATTACCACTTGAAGTCTCGGGGGCACTCACTTGTTGATTGAGTTAAGTTATCAGGTTTGTCAATGCTTTAACCAGTACGCATAGAGCATTGTGAACCTCCATATTTGATATATCACCATCTTGAGTAGCTTCAGACATATTCTAAAATGCAATGATTAAAATAAGAAATAAGCCTTACGGGACTTAACTCTATGCACGAAATAGATCAAAAGAAGGGAAACATTTCCTTAAACGCCTCATAGCCTCTCATTCATAGTCGTGGTGCGCTTCACAATCATAAATAAGACTCTGATCAATGTGGTGTGTTAGACTACGAGGATGATCAAAAAACTAGTGCTCTGGTACCAAGTTTTTCATGACCCAAACTAGGGCCTAAACGTGACGTGGGTGAATGGGGAATCAGAAGGAACCCCAATCAAGCCTCTTAGCATATCATACACACATCCGTGGTCGCGAAAGCATGATAAAACAACAAGAGAAAAGATAAACAAAGGGAAATTGGGATGAAGGGAAAGAGTTTAATACCTAAATGACATAGATGAGTCAAAGCTCAAGCATAATTAAATTACTTGTCCAACAAAACCTCTAAACTTAGAATTGAGCGGGGGCCAAGACAACTTTTCGAGGTCACCCTTATAGTCATAAATTTCCAACATAGAAGGAGTCAATATATAGCATAAATCAAGAGGATTATGTTCTTGGAGTTAAGGACTCACCAACAAGCTTTCAGAGGTAGTACTAGCCACGTGGAGGAGGATGATCTAGTGGAGCCCCAATTTCTATATGGTAAAATTATGTAGGCATAGAGTATGCGTTAGTACATTTGAATGTACTAAGTATGTAGGATGCAATGCAATAATAGATAAGCAACATAATCAAAATGTATTATTAAGCAATATATGATCATATAACAATATGGCATGCATGAATAATACTTGAAATAAACATGCTTATATTGGAACATATTACATGTGTGGGAATAGACTATCATCATAGACTAGGCATATTGATACTTGGAATCTAAGGTAGACCACCCCTTAGAAGTGATTGAGATACCAACCCCTTATTTTGTTGATGGCTTACTACCCCCATCCGAGATGATTGAGATATCAATCCCTCAATTGGTTGATGGCTTACCATCCTTATACTAGGCGATTGAGGTACCTACCCCTCAATTGGTTGATGACTTATCACCCTCATCCTAGGTGATGGAGGTACCAACCCCTCAATTGGTTGATGGCTTACCACCCCATCCTAGGCGATTGAAGCATTACCCCTCAATTGGCTATGGTCAACTCACAACACAATAGACACTTGTCATGAAATCAACACATTCATATCACCCATTAATCATTATAAAGTCACTTAACTCATGTGTCAAACATTAGGCCTTCAACAACTCAAGATACATTAATCGAACATTTTATAAAACTCTTGATGGGTGTGCAATGTTAGTATAATCATGCATTTCAAGAGTGAAATCATGCAAGTAAATTCAATGTAAAATCACCCACTAACACTTGGTAACACCCTCATGCAACAAACATCAAGACCCATCATTAAATCTCAAGATAGATCTTAGATTCATAGCTCAAAACATTCTTAAATAGGCACACTTTTACAAAATCCCAACATAATTAATAGTCAAATTCATAATAGAAGACTCATAAATAAAATCAACTTAGAAACATATAATTTAGGTAAAAAGAAAGCTTGGGCACCATGGGTGAAAGGAACCAATAGTTGAAACCTACATATCTTGACTTTGGAGAAGCCCTTGAAGAAGATTGAGATGAGAACTTGAAGATTGAGTGAAGTCCTTAAGACCCGGAATGAGTCTTGACACTTGAATTTTGGGGAACAATATTTGTCTAAGTGTTAGAGAGGGTTTAGGGGAATTTCTTGAATGATATTAGGGTAAAATATGACTATCTATAGGTACTTTATGTATGGGAAGACTTTGGCCCAAAACCCAAAAGCCTTGGACTGGGATACAGAAAGTGGGCAAATTTTACACTGAGGCACGAACGCGGCTAGGACGCGAACCCTCACTCGAATTCCATTTTTTTGGTATTTCAAAATTCGATACGGTTGCTCTAAAATTGGGGTTAGAGCCACTCTCCACTCAATTTTTCCCTTGAATAAGAATATGAAGTCGGATTTTCTATATCACACACGAATTTTGAGATATATAGAAATTATGAATTTGGGCACTTCCGAGGCACATTTTGGGCACTTTTTGGGGTCATTTCATTTTATTAATACTCCTTTAAGAGCATTGATAAAGCATACATGCCTATAAGTACTAAGCATTCTTCTCGAACAAATTTATAAAAGAAAACATAGGAGAGAAAACAAGTGAAAAACTTGAAGAAAAATAGAGTGCTTAATATTTTGAGAGTTTTATTAGTTGAAGGGAGGTGTTATTATTGTGGAGCTTGAGACTCATCTCTAGTACAGAGTTGTTAAGTTACACATTTTGTGAAAAATCTGCTGTATCCTTGAGGGGCAAATCAAAGAGAATACTGCTGGACCGGTGAACATAATTTGTTGTAGTGAGCTTGAATCTCCTTAAAGGGAGCGAGATATCCGCGCCTCAGCCTAAAGAATTTTATTCTTCATTTTTTATTTTTCAATTGTAATTTAGTAATATTATTGTTATTTTTACCAATAATTTTAAGGAGATGTAATATGGCTACAATTGATAAATCCGCGGATGTCAAGAAAAGCCATGCCGGTTCAACAGTAATCACTTTAAGAGATGGAAGGATAAAGTACTTTTCTACTTGAGTTTTCTCATTGTTTCTTATGTGTTAACTGAGAAGAATCCAAATAAAATTGATATGCTCTCCATGAATAATGATGAACACATTGCTCATCAAGAGAAATGTGATAAGTATAATGATGAATGCTATAAATGTTGGTATTATCTTCTTAATTGTCTATCTGATAATTTTTATGATTATTATGATAGAACTTTCTATAGTGCAAATAAAATTTGGAAGGCATTGCATGGAGGAGGCGGGAGCGAAAAAATATGCAGCTAGCCGATTTTTTCGGTTCCAAATGGTGGATGACAAATTAGTGGTAGATCAAGCTCAAGATTTCATCATGATTATTAGAGAGCTTGGATCTTAGGAGATCAAAATTGGGGATAACCTTATTGTTTATGGAATAATTGATAAACTTTCACCTTCTTGGAAGGAATTTCAAAAAATAATACGCCACAAACAAAAGGAAACCTCTCTTGAGTCGCTGATTATGAAAATCCGCATGGAGGAAAAGGCAAGATACCAATATAAACTTTTGGAATTAGAAGAGAGAAACATCGTATCGAAGGTAAATTTAATTACTTCGAATAATGTTGATCCCGATTTTAACAAAAATACCCATATTAAGCCTAAGAACAAAACTTTCAAAAAGAATGGTAAACATCCCAAGAAAAATAATGTTGAAAATAATCAAGCTCAAAATCAATAATTTCAAGAGAGAGGACCATGCTTTGTCTGTGGCAAGAGTGGGTGTATTGCTTGATTTTGTAGATACCAAAAATGCGGGCCTACACCTCAGGCAAATGTTATCGAAGAAGTTTTTGTGGTGGTGATTACAAACATATTTGTAGTTGAAAATGTTGTGTGGTGGGTTGATTATGGTGCAAACGGTCATGTCTATTATGAAAAAGACTGGTTTAAAAAATATACTCCTTTTGAGGAGTCAAAAATCATCATACTTGGTGATTCTCACACTATGCAAGTACTTGGAATGGGAGATGTCAAATTATGTTTTACCTATGGAAGGGTATTAACTTTGAAAGATATAATTTTTACTCCTTCCATGAGAAAAAATTGGATGTCAAGCTTTTTTCTTAATAGAGCAAGTTTCAAACCGATTATTGAACTTGATCAATATGTAGTATCGAAAATGGGTATTTTTGTGGGAAAAGGGTATGCATGTGATGGGATGTTCATATTTAATGTTGAAATGAACGAAGCTTCTACTTCTGTTTATATGCTCTGATCTACTAATTTTTGGCATGCTTGTTTGTGTCATATAAATGATTGATATGTTGGAATCATGAGTAGTTTAGAATTAATCCCAATGGTTAAAAAGGATTTTGAAAAGTATGAGGCTTGTAGGAAAGCCAACATCACAAATAGGTCTCATTTTCAAGGAAAGAAAAACTGATTTATTAAAATTATTCACACTGATATTTGTGAACTTGGAGGAATTTTAAATCATGGAGGAAATAGATATTTTATCACTTTTATTGATGATTTTTCTAAGTGCACATATGTTTACTTAATGAAAAATAAAAGTGATGCTTTTAAGTATTTTAAAGTCTATCTCAATGAGGTTGAAAATCAGTTTGGAAGAAAAATAAATAGAATAAGAAGTAATAGAGACCGTGAATATCAAATGAGTTTAATTCTTTTATTAGATCATTAGGAATAATCCATGAAACTCCTCCTCCTTATTCTCCTACATCTAATGGTTTAGTGGAATGGAAAAATAGAACTGACTAATGTCATGCTTATTGAGTCAAGTGCACCTTTAAATTTTTGGGGTGAAGCTATTTTGACTGCTTGTCATGTGTTAAATCGTGTGCCTCGTAAAAAGTACAAACTAACACCTTTTGAATTGTGGAAAGGACACAAGCCAAACTTGCGATATCTAAGAGTTTTGGGGATGTCTAGCCTTTGTGAGGCTAATAGATCCCAAAATTACAAAGTTGGGTAAGAAAGTTATTACTTGTGTTTTTCTTGATTATGTTTCAAATAGTACAACCTATAGATTCTTTAATCTTGAAGATAATATTGTAATAGTACAACCTATAGATTCTTTAATCTTGAAGATAATATTGTAAGTTATTTTTCATGAAAATAAATTTCCTTTTGATTCTAAAAATAGTGGGAGTCAAAGAATTGAAAAAAATATTTTGTCACTACCTAGTTCTTCTACTTCTACTTTAAAAAATAAAAGTATTGATGATTTTGAGTTAAGAAGAAGTAAAAGAGTTAGAGTAGAAAAAGATTTTGGTCCTGATTTTTATGTTTTTAATATTGGTGATGACCCTCTGACTTTAAAAAAAGCATTATCCTCACATGATGCAATTTTCTAGAAAGAGGCTATAAATGATGAAATGAAATCACTAATTTCTAATAAAATTTAGAAGTTAATTGATTTACCATCAGGTTGTAAAACAATTGGTTTGCTAATGGGTCTGACAAAAAAATTAAAACTGGATGGTTCTGTTGATAAATATAAGGCTAGACAAGTTGCAAAAGGATTTAAGCAACTTGAAGGCTAATGTGTTGTAACAATACAACACATTTGATGCCTAAAACAAGAAATTTTATGAGTTCTTAATGGGACATTTTAATGGTTTTATGTGTTTTGTGTTGTTATTGCAAAAAAGGTAGGTTGGCATTTTTTTGGAGAAAAATTACAGATTTTGCTGAAGCCCAAGACATACGAGCTCACCTACGAGTCATAGTCCAAGCTACGAGTCATATTGTGATCTCGTAATAAAAAATAGAGATCAAAAATAAAAAATTTGCTAAGTAGAGGTTAGCTCTACAAGGCCATCCTATCAGTCATAGGTCTCACTATGACTGATATAGGTGGACTCGTAGCAGAGAGAGCCAAAACTTTGGACCAAAAATTGAAGACCTAGACTATGGAGGAGCATATGAGTTGTAGCTCAGGCAATGGCTCGTACCAGTGGTTCATACCAGTTGAGTCCAAGATGCCAAGGACATTATTTGAGACCTTGATTACGACTCAGAGGTCACCCTACGAATCGTACCTATGAGGCATATCAACTGTCAGTTGTCTTTTCTGTGTAACTTTTAGGGTTATTTTGTAAACACTATAAATACTAAGTTATGGTTTTATTTAGGGAGATCCCAGATTGTAAACATTAAACTTCACCTTCGAATATTCTCTCAAGAATATTTTAGCGTTTTAGGATAGATTTTTTATTTTCTCTTGGAAAACCTAGTTTTGGGGAATGCAAATCCCATATTGTATTCATTCTCAATATATCAAGCTTGTGGTTTGCAACTTATGGTGCTATCATTCTTCATTACTTTGGTAAAACTCTTAACTATGTCTTGTCCTTGCATTTTTGTTGGTTTTGCTTTAGCCATGAGTAGCTAAGCACCTACAACTTGGGGTTGTGGGAACCATGGGTAGTTGACTTGAGATGACCTAGGTTTTTTTTAATGGGGAACAGACCTATGCTAAAGGGTCCCCACCCCTTTGGACGGTCAGTGGTTGAGCCGCATACCCCCAAGCCTTATTATAGATAAAAAGAAAAGATACAAGGAGGGAGGCGTAAACCTGACCTCCAACTAGAGATGGTATACAAAAGACCAAAGTACTTATAAGTTTGGCACATTTGTCCCCAAAACAAAAAAGAGGCAAACTTAGAAAGAACCTAAAGAGAGGATTCCTCTCTACACATTAATTCTAAGAAAGCATGTAAACTAGGGAGACTCTCCCTTTACAAAGTAAAAGAAGAGAACAAAACTAAACCTAAACTACAACTAAGAGAAGCAACTAGGATAAACATCAGGGGGATCAAGAGAAGTTTTGATCAACAAACAAAGAGCACACCAACTTCAAGGAGGTTCTTTAATTCTCTTGATTTTCTTTCTTCTAAATGTGACCATTTCCAACTTCTCAAGCTGATAGTAGGCTCTTGCATCTTTGGGAATTGACTGATCATCAAAAAATAATTTAGGAGAAGCTGCAGTATGATCGAACTTTGTCATTACAATAGCCACAAAGTTTGCTTCCCTGTACACATGTCTACATTTGAATTCATTAAGCTGGGCAATATAAGAATGAATTCTAGCAATAGTGTAAGCCAACTACTAGGGAGGACTAGCTTGATTTATGATCCACCTATAAGAAAGTTCAAAATCTACTTCTAATATAACCTTAGTATGCCTAAGTGAATGCACCATGCAAGGCCAAAAAAAGCAGCCGCCATCTCTGCCTGAGTGTTAGTTCCTTCCCCTAAAAGAGTTGCAAAAGCCATTAGTAGCTGCCCATTCTTATCTCTAATAGTACCATTACAACCTATATTACCAGGGTTTCCCAAATAACTCCCATCAGAATTCAATTTCACCCAAGAATCAAGAGGTTTCATCCAATGAATAGGGATAATTTTTGAGTTTATGACTGCATTTTCCAATAAAAATGGTCATATCTTTCAAGTTAGCACGCCATTATGTCTGTGGATAGACCGATTTGAATAAGAACTGCATGTCCTTGATCACTAAATATTTCACCCTAGCGAAATTAGACTATTTCCTTGAATATTTGCTACTACACCTGTTCTTCCATAGATTCGAGCATACAAAAATAGGAACAACATGTAGCAACAATTTATGAGCCTCATTTTTATATTCTGCATTCCACCATCTCATAACATAATGGTGTAGGGGTAACCTATCATAGTGGATGCCACAATAACAAGGAAAGAATTTCCACACATTAATAGCAAAGTTGCCATTAATGAACACATGATCAATAGTGTCACTACTTGGTTTGTAGCAACAGTAACAGTCATACGGATCATAACCAAAGATCACAAGCGTTTTATTAGTAGGTAACTTACCTCTTCATGGTTTATTGCATTTCTATGATTGAAGTTTTTCATGTATTGTCTATTTCCCTTCATTATGATTATTGTTCGGTGGTGGTGAACAACCAAACCCGCCTGCTATCACGATCCCCACCAAGGTAGTGATGAATAGGAAAAGGAAAGTAGGTGATAGAATTTGATTGATGTGTTCTTGTATAATCAACCAAAACATACCAAGGAGAGGTTGACTGGGACAATAGGTAATTGTTAGTTGGCACACCATGATTGCCGACCAAGCGCCATGGTGAAATTCGACCTTCACCTTCACCAGAGGGCTGGAAGAACTTAAGTTACTATCCTGCATGTGAATTTCTAATTGTAGTTATGTTGTCTAGGGTAATCGAGTCAACGAACCATGGGAACACAATTCCCAAGTTATCCCCAAAAATGTGTATTTTCTGGCTTCATAGTATGGTGTTTTTTTTTTTTGTTTTTGAATCACAAACCCCCCTCCCTCATTTAGAGATTTCAGCTATAGATACTCGAAATGATTGATGATAAAAACTTTGTATTCCCTATGGATTTGATCCTAACCTTCGGTTAGGTTAATTATTGATAGCGACCACTTTTTTATTAGAGCGTAAACATCATAAAAAATTATAGCGCCGTTACCGGGGAATACGACTAGTTTTTGACTTCATTTCTCTATTTGTTATTTCAAGTATTAATTTCTAGAGTCTCTTGTATTTTACTTTGATTTTGTTTTTGTTGTTTCATTTTACTTACAAGGTGTACAAAGTTGTATGCCCAACATAAGGAGCCAAGGCAGTCCCTTAGCTCCGATCGATTTGGAGATTCATCGACTCTTTAGAAAAATGACTCAAGTGAAAGAGGATATTGAGGTTGAGGTAGAGATAAACATGAGTAATGATGATATGGAAAGAGAGGAGAATCCATCACCAAGGGATGATAGGCCACAACTTAGGGAAAATGCTTATAGATGGAATCAATATCGTTTGAACCCTATGGCCATGGATGTTAGCGTTGCTATAGTACTACCTCCTTTACCAGCAGATGCTTAGTTATTCGTGTTGAGTGGGTAACTTCAAATGCTCCAAAACTGTGGTTTGTTCACAGGGCTACCTTCAGAGGATCTCTACCGTTATCTCCATAATGTAGTTTTTGTCTGCAAGAGTGCCATGGGGACACAAAATATTTCTCCTGATGCCATTGGTTTGTGGGTGTTTCCACTATCACTAATTGGGAATGTAGCTATGTGATTATTTGAGCTCTCTCCAAGTACAATAACAAGTTGGGTAGAGCTTCAGAGAGTGTTTCTAGAAAGATATTTTCCAAGATCAAAGAAGCTAAAGCTCAAAGATTAAATAAACAACTTTGAGAAATTGCCAGGTGACTCTATTAGTACCACATAGGAGAGATTTACTAAATACTTGAGGCTGGTCCTCGATTACAAGATTGTTGATGATGCCTTGGTTGAGATTTTCTATCGGTCTCTTGATGATAATAGTCAAGCTTGTGCCGACACAATCATGGGAGGCATGTTTCTTGACCAACCTTTTACAGTGATAGCCGCAAGGATGGAGCAGGTGGTTAAAACCAATAGAGCATGGGGTCAACGTGAGTAAGGTTTGATGAAGACTTCTTGTGTAGTCAACACCAACAATGAGCTAGGAAAGGTCAATAAAGAAATCATGGAGCAACTTGCTCAACTTTGCACAAGTATGGATTTTGTCTTGAAGCAAAATCAAGCAAGTGTTCAAGCTGTCACTCACCAACCTCCTAAGGATCCCATATATGAAGATCTATTCTTTGATGAAGATGCTTGTTTCATGAGTAACCAAGCGGGGGGGGGGGGGGGGGGGGGGGGGGGTTGTGGGAATAA
>JAOTQR010119398.1:8852-20204 GCA_025774065.1 Solanum ossicruentum | reverse complement strand
TTTTTTTTTTGCATAGTTTTGTTGTCTCAGTCCAAGACTCTTGAATCTTGGGTCTAAGCCTCTCTATACGTAGAAATGCCTATACTTAGTCATTTTTCAACCTCATATCATTCAAGACATTTCCCAAAATCCTCTCAAACACTTAGACAAATATTTTACTCAATATTCAAATGCCAAAACTGAATCTGGATCTTAAGGATGCTACTCAAGCTTCAAGTCTCCATTTCCAATCTTCATCAAGGAATTCTCCGAAGTAAAGGTATGTGAATTTCAGCCATTGGAACCTTTCACCCATTGTGGCCAAGCTTCCTTTTTATCTAAAATACATGTTTCTAAGTTGATTTTACTTATGAGTCTTCTATTATTAATTTGACTATGAACTATGTCGGGATTTTGTAAAAGTGTAATTGTTTATGCATGTTTTGAGCTATAAATCTTTGATATATCTTGAGATTTGATGACGGGTTTTGATATATATTACATGAAAGTGTTAGCAAGTGTTGGTGGATGGTTTATTGAATTTATTTGCATGATTTCACTCTTGAATTGCATGGTTTTACACTAGACTTGTACATCCACCAAGTGTTTGATAAAATGTTCATTTTAGGGTTCTTGAGTTATTGATGGTCTATTGCATGGTTTAAAAGTCAAGTGACTTCATGATATTTGTGGGCTACAAAGTATGCTTAGAAATCATGAAATTATCTATGGTTCTTATAAGTCTTGATTGTTTATGAATTATTGAAATCTTATGTGAAGGTTTATGTTAAAGCCTACTAAATGGGGTTATGAACTATGTGGTATGTATCACCCTCTAGTACAAGGCCAATTTCTACATGTAGGAGTTATGAACTATGGTGTACATTTTACCCTCATGTATGATTTGATGTTATGCAATGTCTTATACTCATATGGCGAGGTTATGAAGTATGTGGTATGTCTCACCCTCATATACGATTCTATATGTTGTATTATCTCATGTACTACCCATTAGCTACTAGAAGGGATTATGAAATATGCTATATCCCTCACCTTTTAGTACAAGATATTTGAATGATCTAAGCATGTCACCTTATTGTGTTAAAAAAGCTATGTAGGTATACTTATTTTACAAGTATGTTTTACTTCAAGCCTTGTTCATGCATGCCATGTTGCTAATATACTATCTCTTGCTATGATTATGTATTTTGATTATGTTGCCTATCTCTTGTTGGATTGCATCTTACATGCTTAGTACATCCAAACGTACTAATGCATACTCTATGCCTGCACTATATCACCATGTTGGAACCAAAGCTCCTATTGATCCTCCTCCACGTGGCTAAACAGATTATTCAAGTTAGCTTTTGGTGAGTACTCATGTTCGGGGACAATATCTATCTTCTCTCATGCTTATGTTTAGATTATATATTTTATATTTGGATTACCTATTGTCATTATATTATGGGCGAGTCTGGTTACTTGTCTTGGCCCCCGCTAAGTTCTATGTTTAGAGTTATTGTTGGATAAGTATGTAATGATACTATAAGCTTAACTCTCTCTTTGACTCTCGTGATATTTATTGAAGTAAAGGTTCTCCCTTAGTCCTTATGTCCTTAATTCTACTCTTTTATTGTTGTTTAATTGCTTCCATGACCAAGAATATGTAATGGTATGTGAAGAGGCTTGTTTGGGGTTTCTTTGGGTTCCCCATGCGTCGTGACACATCTAGGCCCTAGTTTGGGTCATGAAAAACTTTGTATCAGAGCACTAGGTCGTTAATAGTCCTGGCATCCAGCACACCACATCAATTAGAGTCTTATTCATGATTATGAAGTACGCCATGACTATGAGTAAGAGGCTATGAAGCGTTTTAGAAAATATTTCACTTCTTCATGGTCAATATCGTGCCATAGTTATAAGGTAAGGCTTATTCCTCCTAAAGAATGTTCTTTGCTCTTCTAGTTGTGGATCATGCTGCTACAAAGAGGAAGACTAGAGAGGGGGCATGCACCTATGGGACAACTGGCTTACCTCGCTCCTCAAACTCCTCAAGATGGAGGGACTACAGAAGTTGAATTATGGAATGCTATCACCCTATTGGCCCATGCTACGACTAACCAAATCAACCAAGGGGCCTAATCCCCTCATGCTCTCACTCTGGCATCTCTAGTGAGGGACTTTATGAGGATGAACCCACTAGAGCTCTATGGGTCTAAAGTTGATAAAAAAACCCAAGAGGTTTTTGATGAGGTAAAGAAGGTGTTGACAATCGTAGGGGTGACTTCAGAGGAAAAGGTAGAGTTGGCAGCCTACTTACTCAAAGGGATGGCTTAAATTTGGTTTGTGCAATGGAAAATAAAGGGGGGAAATCGTGATGCTATTTCTTTGGAGGAGTTTAAGGCGACATTTCTCAACCGATTCTTCTCTCTTGAGCTAAGGGAGGGCAAAATGATGGAATTCATGAATTGGAAGCAAGGGTCCATGAGTGTGAGGGAGTATGCCCTCAAATTCAACCAACTCTCCAAGTATGCTCACACTTGGTTGCCGACTCGAGTTCTAGGATGAACAAGTTCATGATGGGTGTATCCAATATGGTGAGTGAAGAATGTCATACTGCCATGTTGATTAATAATGTGGACTTGTCCCGCCTCATGACTTATGCCGAATAACTTGAGGGGGAGAAGCTTAGAAAGAAGAGAAATAGAAGTCCAAGAGGGCTCGATTTGAGGAGGAGCGGTTCTAACAAGGTATTGAGTTTCGAAGCCAAGGGTCTTCTAGTGCTCCAAACAAGAGGCTTGCTATGGAAGGAATAAATAATCCAATGTTTCAATGTTGCAATGGTGGGATGAGTTTTCCAAAATGCCCAAAATGCCTAAAATATGAAAAGCATCATCATGGAAAAGGCTTAAAGAATTCAAGTGCGTGTTATGGCTATGGGAGAGTAGGACATAAGCTTATTGATTGCCATTACGTTCGGAACAAGGGCATGGAGGGTCATCCTCAAGATCAAAGTGGTCATGTGAATCAAGAGGCCCAAGGTGGCCAAGGTGGTGCTCCATGACATAATCGGTTCGATGCTCTTCAAAGGAGACAAGGCGTAGATGAGGCGCCCGATGTTGCTACCGGTATGTTAAGGTTTCCTTTGACCTTGATGTGTATGCATGGGAAGGTTCGGGTGTGCCTATTCCCTTCATTATTCCTTTTGTTTCTAGTGGGCTTCATGTGTGTTCCGGAGTGTTATGTGGACTTTTAGGTGTCTATCTCTTTAGTGAGTCTATTGTTGCTAGAAAGATATGTGGGAATTGTTCCGTGGTCATATTGCATTTAGGTCTTGACTTATGATTTTGTTGGATTAGATGTGGTGGATTTTGATGTAATTCTTGGGATGAACTGGTTACATGCATATTGTATCTCCATTGGTTGTAGCACCCACAGGATCAAATTCCAATTCCCTATTAAACCCATCTTTGAGTGGTAGTGAACGAGTAAGTCCATTTCTTGTCTTAATGTACAATTGATCTCTAAGTATTACATTTATTATCTTGTAATAGTTGGGGGAATTGAACCTATGTTATTTCTATTGAGTCGATTCAGGTAGTCAATGAGTCATTGATGTCCTTTTTAATATTTTGAATTTGGGGTGGTGTCTTTTCGTTTGACTTATGCACTGGTTATTTCTTTAGGTCTCATGAATAGGATCTTTAATCCCTACCTTGTTATATTGTGGTGGTCCTTGGTAATGAAGTGTCGGTTTATTTTCGAAAGTGAGGAAGAGCTTATTAATCATTTGAGGGTGACATTGTAAATTGTGAAAGAGCTGAGGTTGGGTGAAGTGAGAAGGGTAGTGTAGTAGATTTGAAGGTTTTGAATCTCCTTTGGTTGAAGAGTTCTAGTTAAGCAAGTCCTTGATCTCCATCTTGATAGAGTTGGAGGTCTTGGTTAGGGATGGTAGACTGGAGGTTTTCTCCCAATGGGGAGGTGGTGTCATTAGATACTAAGGTAGGCTATAGGTGTTTGTGTTGATGATTTGGTTTACTTGGAAATCCCACCCGTGAAGGGTGTGGTCTAGTGTGGCAAGAAAGGAAATTGAGTATATGGTTTGTAGTTTCTTATAGAGTGTTAAGGAAGATTGGTAAGGTTGCATGTGAATGGGAATTGCCTATGGATATGGATATGGTTTGTCTGATTCTTCATGCTTCTAGGTTGAGGGGATGTGTTGGTGACTCTAGTTCTATAGAACTCTTTGAGGTTGTGGGTGTTGTGGAGGACAAGTTGGCTTAGGAGAAGGTCTCGGTGGGAATATTGGATGAATTGGTGGAAAAGCTGATTAATAAGGGTGTAGTGTTCGTCAAGGCCCTTTGGAAGAATCGTCAAGTCAATAGTGTCTCTTGGGGAGCCGTAGAGGGAATGGAGAAGCAATATCCGTACCTCCTTCATTCTATTCAAGCTTATGATAACACATCAAGTCTTTTTTATGATTTCACGTCCTATGATTCAGCCCTGTCATTTGCATGTATTCATGTTTTTGTTGACAAGTTACTGATGATTTTGACAATTATGATGATATTTTGAAAATGGTGTTTAAGTGTATCATTTGATTCTTGTTAGGGATGATTCCTTCATAGTTAAACTTCTTATGTACGTTTCTTTGACATTCGGGGATGAATATTCCCAAGGGGGAGATATTGAACGATCCCATAAGGTCCTCGAAAATGTGCCTCGGAAGTGCTTCGAATCTTAATTTACATATATCTCAAAATCCATGTGTGATATCAACAATTTGACTTCATATTCTTGTTCAAGGGAAAAATTGAGTGGGAAATGGGTCTAACCTCGATTTTAGAGCAAATGAATCACAACTTCAATTTTCCAAAATTGCACCTTCCCGAGAGGGTTCGCGACCCTGTGTATTTTTTTGCATAGTTTTCTTGTCTCGGTCCAAGGCTCTTAGGTCTTGGGCCTAAGCCTCGCCATACATAAAAAATCTATACTTAGGCATTTTTAACCTCATATCATTCAAGACATTTTCTATAACCCTCTCAAACACTTAGACAAATATTTTACTCAAAATTCAAGTGAAAAAACTCAATCCGGATCTTAAGGATTTTACTCAAGCTTCAAGCTTCCATTTTCAATCTTCATCAAGGAATTCTCCAAAGTCAAGGTATGTGAGTTTCAACCATCGGGTCCTTCCACCCATGGTGCCAAAGCTTCCTTTCACCTAAAATACATGTTTCTAAGTTGATTTTACTTATGGGTCTTCTGAATTTGACTATGAACTATGTTGAGATTTTGTAAAAGTGTGATTGTTTATGCATGTTTTGAGCTATGAATCTTTGATCTATCTTACAATTTGATGAAGGGTTTTGATGTGTATTGCATGAGGGTGCTAACAAGTGTTGGTGGGTGGTTTTATATTATATTTACTTGCATTAATTTAGTCTTGAATTGCATAATTTTACCCTAGCATTGCACACCCACCAAGTATTTGATAAAATGTCCGGTTTAGGGTTCTTGAGTTATTGATAGTCTATTGCATGGTTTACAAGTCAAGTGACGTCATGATGTTTGTGGGCTACAACATATGTTTAGAAGTCATGAAATTACCTATGGTTCTTATGAGTCTCGGTTGTTTAAGAATTATTGAATTCTTATGTGAAGGTTTATGTTAAAACCTACTAGATGGGGCTATGAACTTGTGGTATGTATCACCCTCTAGTACAAGGCCAATTTTTACATGTAGGGCTTATGAACTATGGCGTACATCTTACCCTCATGTATGATTTGATGTTATGCAATGTCTTATACTCATATGAAGAGGTTATGAACTATGTTATACGCCTCATCCTCTATTGAAATGACTACGAAAAGTGCCCAAAAACGTGCCTCAAAATGCTCAAAATTTTAAATCCAATATATCTCAAAATTCGTTTGCTATTTCGAAAATCCAACTTCATATTCTTTTTCGGCGGGTGAATATTAGGTGAGAGAGGGTCTAACCCCCATTTAAGAGCGAAAGGTTAGCAATTATAATTTTTCAAGGTGCAATTTCCAATGGCAAATCCACGACAAAATTGGCTTGTTTTTTTTCTTGAGTTTGGTCCAAGACTTCTAAGTTTTGGGCCTAAGTGTTTCCAAACGTGTTTTTACCTATACATAGCCAACTTATATCCTCATATTACCTAAAATATTTTCCAATACTCACTCAAATACTTAGTCATATTTTCACTCCTCAAACTCAAGCCCCAAGCCCTCATCCTAAGATAGGGTTTTCCTTCAAGGTTCTTCTTCAAGCTTCAAGTCTCCATCTCCAATCTTCACCAAGCTCATCTCCAAGCTAAGGTATATGGGTTTCTTTCATGGGTTCCTTTCAACCATGATACCCAAGCCTTCATTTACTCAAATTGCATGATTTAAAGTTGAATTATAAATTAGTCTTGCTTATTATAAAATTTACTGCACACTATGTTAAAGCTATGTAAACTTGTGACTGTTTTAATATGTTTTGAGCTATAAATCTTGTATCTATTATAAGATTTGATGTGGAGTGTTGATGTATATTACTTGAGGGTGTTGCAAGATGTTGATTGATGTTTTTACAATGGATTTTCTTTCATGATTTCATCTCTATATTTAATGGTTTTATACTAGCATTACATATCCTCTAAGTGTTTGATGAAATATTCGGATGTGGTTGATTGAGGAGTTGAAGGCCCAAAGCATGATTAATTATATAATTGACTATATGATTATGAAATGATCTTATGTATATGATATATATTCTATATGAAGTGTTACATTAGACCATGCCCAATCTAGGGGGAAGAACTAAGAGCCCGGATAACCTTGCCGAGGGTTAGTACCTTGATAGCCAATCAAGTAGCTAGTGCCTTGATAAATTAGGTGGGAGTTTGTACTCATCAACCGAGTTGGGGGTTTGTACTCATCAATCGAAGTGGGGGTTTATACTCATCAACCATGTGAGGATTTTGTGCTTCGCCACCAGGGTGATAAGGTGAGATTGTCATCAACCATATGAGCGATTTCTACCATACCACCAGGGTGATGGGGTGAGATCATCATCAACCAACCAAGGATTTATACTTGGGATATCTAGCTTGGTCTATGCTACACATATGATCTCCTATATGAGCATGAGTTTCTTAAGCATATTTTACTTATGAATTGATCATACATGTCATACTGTTATAGTATACGTAGTGCATATTGTTATGCATTTTGATTATGATGTCTATCTCTTATTTGCATTGTATCCTACATATTTACTATATTCAAACGTCCTAATACATACTCTATGCCTGCATGATGTCACCATGTAGGAACCAGTGCCCAAGTTGATCATCCTCCTCGACGTGGCTAGTTCGACACTACTCATCTAGTTGGTGAGTCTTCTACTTCGGGGACCTTAGTCTATATTGCTCATATTATGAATTGAGATATTTTTCTTTATTGTCTATTTTGGCTATGAAGATGAGCCCAATTACTTTGTCTTGGCCCCCGCTTTTGTCTATGTATTAGAGGTGTTCATTGAACATGTTATGTATCTATGATAAGAGCCTTGACTTTATTGTTCTTGATGTCTATTATATGAATATGCTTTCCCTTAGCTTGGTTTCCCTGTTTTATCTCTTGATGCTTGATTTATTACTTCCGTGACCAAGGATGTGTAATGATGTTCTAAGAGGCTTGCTTGGGTCTCTTCGGGTTCCCCTTGCATCGTTTCACGTCTATGTCCTAGACTTGGGTCATGAAAAAATGTGATTCAATATGTTGTATTATCTCATGTACTACGGATTACCTACTAGAAGGGGTTATGACCTATGCTATATCCCTCACCTTCTAGTACAAGGTATTTGGATAATCTAAGCATGTCACCTTACTTTGTTAAACAAGCTATGTAAGTATGATTATTTTTCAAGCATAATTTACTTCAAGCATTGTTCATGCATGCCATGTTGCTAATATAATATCTCTTGCTATGATTATGCATTTTGATTATGTTGCCTTTCTCTTGTTACATCGCATTCTACATACTTAGTACATTGGAATGTTCTAATGCATACTCTATGCCTATATGATATCACCATGTACGAGCCAGAGCTCCTATTGATCCTTCTCCACGTGTTTAGACAGATTGTTCAAGTTTGCTTTTGGTGAGTCCTTATGTACGAGGATAATACCTTTCTTCTCTCATGCTTATGTTTAGACTATTTATTTTATATTTGGATTACCTATTGTCACTATATTGGGGGTAAGCCCAGTTGCTTGTCTTGGCCCCCACTAAGTTTTATGTTTAGAGGTGTTGTTGGACAAGTATGTAATGATGCTATAATCTTAACTCTCTCTTTGACTCTCTTGATGTTTAATGAAGTGAAGGTTTTCCCTTAGTCCCTATGCTCGTATTTTTACTCCTTTTATTGTTGTTTAATTGCTTCTGCAATGATATATTAAGAGGCTTTATTGGTGTTCCTTCGAGTTTCTCTTGTGCCGTATTACATCTAGGCCCTAGTTTGGGTCGTGAAACTTCATGCACCTCTTGGTGGTTGGCTTGGATTGTGAGAGTTGCTTGTGGTGAGTCCTATCATCCAAGGACAAGCCACCTTCTATCTACCTATTATGCTATTTCACCTTTTTTTCTTAGTTTGAGGGTGAGCCCGAGGCATATCTTGGCCCTCGTCCTATTCCATGACTAAGAGGCATTATTGGACATCATGTAAACTCTATGTACGGAATTGTGATGTGTTATATTATTTGCTTATGGAGAGTATCATTATGGATATCTCTTGATGTTGATGATATGATGTTATGTTCATGATGAGATGGGAAATATGGAAAATCCAAAGCCCCTTCTACCCCCATATGTGAGTCATACTTACCCGCCCCTTAGTTCTTATATGCTATGTGCTATGCTAATGCATGCAAATCTCTATCCCTACGACATCCCTGTAGTGTGAGTCATACTTTTCCATCCCTTAGAATTATGTGCTTACCGTCTTATTATCTGCTTCTGAACCAATGATGTGTATGTGAATGCTATGAGGCTTGTTTGAAGACTCTCGGGTTCCCATTCATCATGTCAATCCTAGGCCCTAGTCTCAGGTCATGACAAGCTAGGTATCAGAACCCTAGGCTTATAAATGATCTTGGGGATCCAACATGCTGCATTGTGTAGAGTCCTATTCATCTGTGTGAAGTGCATCATACCTATGAGTAGGAGTCTATCATGGCATTTTAGGAATTATCTCTTCTTCATATTTTATGTCATGCTTTTGACCTTGTCTTCAGACTTACTAATTTTTGACGTTATCCTTGATGCCTTAAAAAATATGCCTCCAAGAAGTTCCCCTCTACCATGGCAAACCATCATTGATAAGGACCAAGTCCCTTAAGAGCCTAGGGGGGAGCCGGTTACTTAGGATGAATTATGAACTGCCTTTGTCATGCTGGCCCAAGTGGTGACCAACTAGGCTAGGCAGTCTAATCCCTCCTCATGCTCACATTCTGGCTACTAGATTGAGAGATTTTACCCGGATGAATGCCTCGGGGTTTTATGTATCAAAAACAGATGAGGATACCCAAGGCATCATTAATGATCTCTATAAGGTGTTGACTATAATGGTGGTGACTTTAAAGGAGAAAGTTGAACTGGTTGCCTATCAATTGAAGGATGTGGTTATGATACACCTAATTGTTGATGGAGAGGATTGGTGATTATAGGGTTAGTTAGGAAGAGTTTAAGTTTGTCTTTCTAGACCGTTTCTTTCCTCTTGAGCTTAGGGATGCCAAAATGACTAAATTTATCAACCTCAAGCAGGGTGGTACAAGTGTGAGAGAATATTCCCTCAAATTTACAAAACTCTTAGAGTATGCTCCCATTATAGTGGTTGACCTTAGTGTAAGAATGCACAAGTTTATTTCTGGGATCTCTGATCTAGTTATGAAAGAATCTCGTACAACTATGCTTATTGGGGATTTACACAACTCTAGGCTTATGACATACACTGGACATATTGAAGGAGAAAAGCTCAAGGAGAAAAGGGTAAATGACTCCAATAGAGCCCATTATAATGGTGGGTTCTCCTACTCTAAGGGTTGTAGTGGATATGGTCACTTCCATAAGGGAAAATGTTTGAATGCAAAGGTTGCCAATGCTAGAGTGCCTCTACCTAAATCATAGGTTAGAGGTTGGCCAATGCCCTTTTAGTGTAAAACATGTGGGAAGAATCACTCTGGTGCTTGTTTGAGAGGTTTAAGTGCTTGCTTTGGGTATGGTGATATGGGCCACAAGGTTGTTGATTATCCTAAAGCTGCCAAGAAGTGTCAGGGTCAAGTGGCCTAAGTTGATCAAGGCCAACAAAGAGCTCCATAGGGTGGTGTACCCAAAAACAACAGGATCTATGCTTTGCATGCTTGATAGGAAGTCAAGGAAACTCCAAATGTACTTACTGACATATTGAAAGTCATTCATTTTAATGCTTATGCTTTGCTTGATTCAGGTGTGAATTTATCTTTTATGAATCCACTTTTGGCTGTCAAGTTTTGTTTGAGTCCTAAAATCTTAAGGGAGCCCTTTTCAATCTATACTCCCGTTGCTAAGTCTATATTTTCCTAAAGAGTCTATCAGAGTTGTGCTGTCTCTATCTTTCATAAAGTCCTTTCATGTGATCTTGTAGAACTTGAGATGTTTGCTTTTGGTATTATTCTTGGGATGGATTGGTTGCATGCTACATAAGCCTCTATAGATTGTAGAGCTTGGAAAGTCAAATTCTAATTTCTCAGTGAGACCATTGTTGAGTGGAAGGATAGTGATTCTACTATTAAGACTCCATTTATATCATATCTCAAAGCCTGGGAGATTATTTTTCAAGGGTGTATCTATGATATTGTGAGGGTTAGCGATGTGGAGTACGAGTGACCTACTCTTGAGTCGGTTCTGGTGATTAATGAGTTTCTAGACATTTTTCCCGAACATTTGCTCAGTATTTCTCTTGAAAAAGAAGTAGAATTTGGCATAGATCTCCTTCTGTATAATCAACCTATTTTTATTCCTCCTTATCATATGATGCCAACTGAACTAAACAAGTTGAAGGATCTATTGGAGAAAGGCTATATCAGACAAAGTATTTCGCCATGGGGTGCTCCTGGTGTTATTTGTGAGAAAGAAAGATGGGTCTCTTCAGATGTGTATTAACTATAGGCAATTGCATAAAGCGACCATCAAGAATAAATATCCATTGCCAAGGTTCAATGACTTATTTGATGAACTTCAAGGAGCAACCCTCTTCTCAAAGATTCACCTCCATCATGGTTACCATCAGTTGAGGGTGAGGGAGTGTGATATTCTCAAAA
>JAOTQR010119388.1:0-24212 GCA_025774065.1 Solanum ossicruentum | reverse complement strand
TGTATGAGATTTATGTATTCGTATATTTGTCTGGGTTGCTGCTGAATTTTTAATGTAGGTGAGGTTAGTCAGTAAAACAGAGGAAACTCTGCCAAAATTTTGGTAGATTTGCCAGTGGTTAGGTTGGTCTTTAGAGCTAATAGTTGTGTTAGGTGCCTAATCGGCACTAGTCACGGCCCATGGGTTGGGTCGTGACACGTTCAATCCTCTCCTACATTGGGACGGCATAGATGATGAGTACAAGTGGGACCTACTCTTACTTATTTTGGTGCTCAATACTCCTTCCTAGACTCAATGCTCATAAGACTCCTTATCACCATCTCAAGTAGCCTCATAGTGGCACTCATCATCTCAATTGATCTCGTGGAGACACTCATTATCTCAATTAGTATCACGGAGACTCTCATCATCTTGTCAACTCAAACTTAAGGGGACCTCTATTATTTCAGGGACTTTAGCTCATCTCAATGAACTCAATTCTCATTCAAGAACTCATGCACTAGGATCATCAAGTTAAAGAAGTAGTTTAGACATAACATCAAGAACTCAATTATGAAGACACATAGGATCATCAAGCTCAATTAACTCAACCTCATACCTACATCAAGATTTCCATTAATGTACTCAAGCCAAGGCTCTAGACTCTATCCCTAGGTTCATTCATGCATGCTTTCAAAAGTTAACATATATGGTTTATATAATATCTCATAAAAAATAATCAATTTAAGAAAACAGGTTTATGATGATCATCAACATATGAAAATACATGTAATATATATAATTTTTAAGAAAATAGTCAAGAACATATTTCAAGATACATATATGGGGACTCATGGACTCTCAACTCATCTATGATCATCTATGGGGCACATGGGAGAACAATCCCATGCTTTTGTTTAGCTTTATATATCTCGGATGAAGCTTTACTGATCAATCTTCAAGAATCCTCTTTGAATTTCCCGCAATCAAGCTTCTCTCTTCTAATCTCTCAAGCCCTAATCTTTCAATTGTTTAGAAAAGGACATAGAATGGGGTTTAAGACCCTATTTATGCTTCAAAACAACCTTATTGATCATGATTTGAGTTTAGAAGAGGTTGGGAGTTAATCAAAATGCCCTTCAAATTAAAAGAATAAAATTTCAACTGTCGCGTACTGGGCGCATACTAGTTTATTTTTTGATTGAAAACTCATAACATGTTGAAAAAACTATTTTTCTATGAAATAATATTGGGCCAAGTCATTACAGATGGTATTAGAGCCACTTCTATGTCAGCCTTGTCGATGTGGGGCTAGAGTTCAACTGAGTTTAGGCGAATCTCGCTAAGGCGGGGCGAATCTCAGTGCTGAGTCTACGAAAATCTCATGCGGTGGGACAAACCTCAGTGAGGATGCTGAGTCCATAGAGGGGGTGTATGTAACAATTTATCTTGAGATGAGATATCCCACATCGGCAAAACACAGGAGAGATGTTGGGTATATAAGTAAAGGACTGGTCTATATACTCTAATGTGCCTTTTGGGGTGAGCCCAAAGGGACAAATCCGTGATGGGCTAAACCGAAGAGCGGACAATACATCACAGTATTGGGCCATATCATTACAGATGATATCAGAGCACAGAGTTCGAGTGTCTTAGGGAGTCTATGAAGCCGTGTCTAGTAGAGTCCTTATTATTGGTGTGAAGAGCTCCACATCCATTATTTGGAGGCTATAGGAATTTAGGAATTGTTTCCCTTCTTTCAGATTCTAAATCGTGTGATAGAGTTATTTCCTAAGAAGTCTATGATGATTTGCACAATGCTCTAAACCTTTCAACTATGCCTTATCCACGAGGTGATAGAGATAGTAATGTTCAAACTCTTATCGATGAGATTCCCTATGATAAAGTAATCAGACTAATAGAGAGACAACACCAGTCTTGAGTGAAGCCGACTAGTGTGCCAATTTGACTAACTAGAAAGAGTGCACTATTACTCATATCAATTGTACATTTGAGTTAGCTCTAGATGTACCCAGATCCTCTTATTCAAAATTTACTTCTAATATTACCCATGAGAGAGAAACTTATGTCTGTAAAAAGTTTAATGTTACTACCTAAGAGTAAGATGTGAAGTCTTATACACTTGAGTAGAGCTGTCATTCCAGAGCTACAATGATGACAATAGAAGAAAAAGTTGAGATAGTGAGAGTGATAGTTGATTTGGGGCTTGTAATTAGAGATAAATATACCTATTAAGTAAGTAATGAGACGAAGATTCGATTGCCATAAGTTCGATAAAAAAAGTAATGAGTACCCTATGATTATTATGATGAGGTATATAGAGAGAGGGTTAGTGTCAGGATGTGATAGAGCATGCTCAAACTAGAAGGAAGTTTATGCTGATGTGTTGTAATATTCATACTATTAAGGGTGAAACATAGATGTTAAATAGGGGAAACAGAGCACCTTTGAAGTGATAGATCAAAACTAGGCTTATGAATTTTAAAGGAGAGTTCATGAGTAGGTGAGTGGTACAAAGTTGTAAGGAAGGTGATGCTATGGGCAGAGTACAAGTGCCCCTTAGGTAAGACTAGTGAGACGAGGATAGCTCAATAGATAAGAAGAAACTTGATATGTGTACCCATGATTGTCTAAAGATGTGTGAAGCTCTAAGGTATGGCTACTATAAGGATCTAGATAATATATTTGAGTTGTCAATGTGGAGTAGGCTGATGTAAGCATCCCTTGTCATCCCGAGCAATTAAATTGGGGCTTATGGATAGATGAGGATGAGTTTTTCCATGATAGATTGAGTTTTACACAATTAAATTTATGGGAGCACAAGAGTTGAGCATTAGCAGGTAAAAAGAAAAGGCTAGATTGTAAGAGTTGTGAAAAGTGGTTATGTACGCCATTAAGAACAGCAAATATAGAGAGAGATTTCCATAGAGACAAGAGGAAACTAATAGTGGTATCTTTGAAGAGAGTCTTAATGACTTATTTATGCGACTATAGAATGATAGAAGAAATTAAGATGCCTATTCTTGTGAATAATGATTCCCCAATAGTGTGGAGATATGTGCTTATAGCCTAGTAGAGGGAATTGATTTGCAAAATTTGATAGATGACCCTTGAGCTAAGGGGGAGATAGATATGTGATAGATTAAAGTAGACCTTGAGTGTTCGATGGTAATAGGTTGATTTGGATGAGGCATTAATTTTTGCCATCTCGTATATTTCTTATACTTTAGTGAAGATGATACTCTATTCCCATCTGGTATACGATTTCCATGCCCATGGCCTAGTCCCATATACCATTTGTTAATTGTTATTCATGTTGAATTGTGAGGATGAAGCAATGAATTCATTCATTAACTTTGATCTTACCCCATGGATCTAAGTGGTTCCACCCCTATGTTGAATGGGATGTGACCTAAGTTTTACACTATGTATAGTTCTGTGAACTCAGAATGAGTCTTGATAGACTAGAGAGATTTTAGTTCATTATGAATGTTCTCAAATAAGATTTCTCAATTGAATCGTGCTAATGATCATCGTTCAAAGTTCTTTGAGTGATCCTGTCTTCCCATATCTTGATAGAAATGTCGATGATAGTAGAGGAGTGATAGTTCATGGGAGAGAGTGAGAGTTCTTCATTCTCATGTTATCTTACGCATGCAGTGACCTTCCGACTTATTATGCCATTGATGATGGTAGGATGTAGAGATGAGTCCCCCTTGGTCCAAATAGTGATACTGATAGTAGTAGACGGAGAATGAGGATAGATGAGGAGGAGTGAACGTATCCTTATTGTGATATTGGTGTTGTACTTGTGTCATGTAGAGATAGGGAGGAGGAGAGAGATGAGACTTTGTTATGTGCAACAGATAGGTAAGAGTATGATGGTGTGTCTTTGAGTAGGAGCTCATTGAGTTGAGGAATTAGAGGTGCTAAGTAGGCTTGAAAATTCTAAGATAGAGTTGAAGTGGTTAGAGTGATAGGCTTGAATGTATGGTTATTGTTATGCAAGTATTGATGACAGACTATTGAAGACTTCATGATAGTGAAGTAGTGAAGAGGACTAGTGATCTTTTAATGAAAGCCCATGTGGAAGTATAGAGCTAAGTATTGAGAATTAGCTCTGTATGAATATGATCATCTTAAGAGTAGTACTTTGAGGCTCAGAAGTAGGCTTGATTGAAATAAGAGGATGTGGAAAGTTAGAGAGTTGAATAGGAGCTATAGCTTAAGTTGATAGAGTAGATTGTCATGAAATGAAGTACAATTGAGATAGGTGTTAAGCTTGAAAATTGACATAGAGCCTTATGTATCGATGGTCTTATTCTCCATTAGAGTTGATGGTTTCCTTCTTAAGTTTGAAAGGCTGATTGTCAAAGTGTTTAAACATTTCAAATTGATTGAGTTTTGATGTTACATTCATGCTTGATAGTGAAAATATCTAAAAGAGTATCTCTACTCTTGATTTGAACCGATTTGTCTATTCTGACTGACTTGCGACTGTTCAGATTGATTGATTGAATATTGAAAGGAGTCTTGATTGTTATTTATGCCTGATGATGAGAATATTAAAGGTAATTTCCTTACCTTTAATAAAATTGATTGTCTTTTCCTGAGTCGATTGTCTATGCTTGAGTTCAAATAGAGTTGATTGTTGATTGAGATAGAATTGAGAGTTTGATTGATAGATGTGAATGAGGAGATGAGTTTTGAGTCTATTTGTGACTTGATATACACCTTTACTCATCATTCGAGGATGAATAATCCCAAGGGGGAGATGATGTAACACCCAATAAAGTTACTGAAATACCCTTAGAATGGAATCATGTGCATAACACGTCTTCCCAAGCTCTAATGAAAAATTCGATACGGGATATACGATTAGCACAAAAAATTGAGTAGGAAAATAGTCTCGATCGAATTTTAGAGCAATTTTTCGTAATTAATTCAGAAACAGTGTCAGTGCGTGCCCGAGGTGCGACACACCTGGGATGCGGACCTACACTTATATATTTTTTTAATATTTTTGATGGAAATTGAAAAAATCGATTGGAAAACGATTTATGAAAAATTACACATAAATCACATTCATGAATGTGTTTTATGTGTATTTCATAGAAGAATAGTTTTTTCAACCCGTTTTGAGTTTTCAGTCAAAAAATAAACTAATATGCGCCCAGTCCACGTCGCGGACTGGGTATTCCGAAGTTGAAATTTTTTTCCTTTAATTTGAAGGGCATTCCGATCAATTTCCAACCCCTCCTTAACTTAAATCATGATCAAGTTAGATTGTTTTGAATCATAAATAAGGTCTTAAACCCCATTCTAAGTCATTTTCTAAACAATTGAAAGATTAGGGCTTGACAGATAAGAAGAGAGAAGCTTGATTGGGAGAAATTCAAAGAGGACTCTTGAAGATTGATCAGTAAAGCTTCATCCCAGGTATGTAAGGCTAAATGAAAGCATGTGATTGTTCTCTCATGTGCCCCATAGATGGTCATAGATGAGTTGAGAGTCCATGAGTCCCCATATATGTTTCTTGAAATACGTTCTTGATTATTTTCTTGAAAATTGTATCTATTACATGTATTTTCATATGTTGATGATCATCATAAACCTATTTTCTTGAATTGATTATTTTTCATGAGATATTGTATAAACCCTATATGTTTACTTTTGAAAGCATGCATGAATGAACCTAGGGATAGAGTCTAGAGCCTTGACTTGAGTATGTTTATGGAAATCTTGATGTGAGCATGAGGTTGAGTTAATTGAGCTTGATGATCCTATGAGTCGTCATAATTGAGTTTTTGATGTTCTATCTAAACGACTTCTTTAAATTGATGATCTGAGTCCATGAGTTCTTGAATGAGAATTGAGTTTATTGAGATGAGTTAAAGTCCCTGAAGTAATAGAGGACCCCTTGAATTTGAGTTGACGAGATGATGAGAGTCTCCATAATACTAATTGAGATGATAAGTGTCTCCATGAGACCAAGTGAGATGAGGAGTACCTCCATGAGGTTACTTGAGATGATGATGCGGAGTCTTATGAGCATTAAGTCTTGAGAGGAGTATCATTCACCGAAATGAGTAAAAGTGAGTCCCATTTGCACTAATTACCCACGCTGGCCTAGTATAGGAAAGGATTGAACCATTACATCCCATGGTCCCCTCTCGAGTTTACATCCCTGAAATAACAGAGGATGGATTAGTTCAGATTCCTTGTAGATCATATTCGTTCTACCTGAAAAGTACGGAAAGTCTATGACAACATCAGCGTGATTGTTATACAACCCCTGGCTCATAAGTGGTTGTTATCTATTAAGAGAAACTCCCAGAAAGTTTCCAAACTAAGTAATTTGAGTCGAGATGAGATGAGATGTAATGAGATGAGTTGAGTTGAATTCCTTTGAGATGATTCCCTCTAAGATGAGTCTGATTTGATTGATGAGTTGATTGGTTGATGGATCACTTGTCTACTCTTTATGGTTTCTTTAGATAGACATTTGACATGTTGATTGATTTCTATATTGAGTTGATATTGTTTTTATATTATTCTACCTGTTTTGATTTCACTCAGCTATTTTACATACCAGTACATTTCACGTACTGATGTCCTCCTTTGGGACTGTCTCACTTCAAGATGTAGTTACAAGTTCTGGAGATTGTCAACAGGCGCATCGTTGAGGATTTGAGACGTTCATCTGATTAGTGAGCCTCCCCTACTTTAGAAGATTCATTATATTTATTTCATTTTGCTTTAGAGTTAGATTTATTAACTTTATTTTGATTGAGGTAGTCATTGGTCTGTCACTGGCACCACTTGATAGTGATAGAGGTTTCATAGACTAGAGTCGGATGTTGATGTTAAGACTTGTGAGTTAGTTTCTTTCTACTAGCCTTTCATTATATTATTATTTTGAGACTAGAAGATGAGATGTGCCCATTTATTCTCCTCTATCTTCCGCTGATTAGTAAGATTATTGATTAAATAAATGTTATGAGACTAAGTGCTTCGCTTGGAGAGTATCAATAGTCTCTAGGTACCGATTAAGTCTAGGGTACTCTCCGAGGGCATGACAAAAGTAGAATATTGACATATAATGTATTATTTATGTGAATATTCCCATCTTACACACACACACACACACACACACACACACACACTAGATAATATAAGGCCCGTAAATGAGTCCAATATGTTTTATTATTTTTCCTATTTAAGAAATATTTGTAAAATATATTAAAATAGTAATTTGACCTACATTTTGTTGACATTAATTATTTGAACAATCACTTTTTACTGTGAAACTTTTGTGATCTATCATTTAATTTATTTTTTACCATTATATAATAACATAAATTTATTAAAAATCAAAGTTAATCTATTTATTAGATTGAATTCAATTATATAATAACCACAATTCATTGTGCGTTACTATTTCAGAGATCAATATTTAAATTTATTACTCAAGTAGAAATAAGAATCAAAAAACACAAACATGAAGTTCGGCATGTAATATATCTTAATTGATAATAAAAAATTATTTGCATACATAATATTTATTTATTTTTCATGTAGAATAATATCTACACTTCTAAAAAAAATATGAAATTAGCTATTAACTTCATCACTAATTATTACTAGCTAATATAAATTCGTTGCTATATGGTTTACCAATGTATCTTACTGTTTAGCCACAAATTTATCTGGTGCTAAATTTAAATTTTTTAGTAGTAATCATTATTAAGTACTTCTATCATTTACATCAATATAATTAAAAAATAACATTCAAATTATAAGTATATTTTGAGCTTGCATTTGTCATTTTTATCATTTTTTATTAGTCTACATTTAAATTTATTTATTCATCAAATTGCTAATAATTAATAAGTTATAATGGGTTCAAACATATTTAGTGTAATAATCTATTTTTTGTATTTAAAACTATTTTTTATTAATGTTTTTCATAATATAATATTTATAAAAACTCAAATTCCCCAAATATAATATTTTATGATATTTACTAATATAAAAAGGAGATAAGTTGTTAAAACAAAATTACTTTTTTATTCTTATCTAGACAAAAGAACAATAATATTAAGTTACCTTGAAAAATAAAATAAGTAATATACTATAATTAATTAATTTTATCTTAATTAACATTAAAATAAAATAAAGTTATAATGTAAATATACATATATTAGATTAAGAATACTTTTCTTTTTTGGTTAAATTAAAATTTAATTCGACAACTTCAAATTTAAATCAATCTTAATATTTAAATAATATATTTAAAATCAAATAAAGTGTAAACATGATTATATATATATATATATATATATATATACACACATATACATACACACACACACTAGATTACTATAACCCGTGTTAACATGGACCCAACGTTAAATTTTAATAGAAACCTAAAATTGTGCAATATTAATGATCAAATTATTGAACATAGTTTAACTATCAAATATATTATTCATATATACATGTGAATGTCATACTATTAAATGTTGAAATGAGATAATTACGCTACATTAATATATTATTTACAAAGTAGACAAAAAAATGTAGTAATAAATGCATTTTTCATGGGGTGATCAATTTCTATCTACATCATTTTTAATCAATTATCTACTACATTTAAATTTAAATTAAAAATAAAATATCAGTATAACACACAATATTACGTAGACACATGACAAACCAAACGACATAAAAAAAAGACATAGAAAACCAAACATTATTGACAAAGAACTTTCATCAAATACTTGATCTTCAACTCACATAACAAACCAAAAGACTTTAAAAAAGACATAAAAAAAAACAAACATTATTGACAGAGGACTTTGATCAAACACTTGATCTTCAATTTTTTTCTTTTAATCAGAGATATTTATAACTTTCATCTCAGGCTTCTTGTCTTCTCGTTTAGGAATACTTACTGCTGCTCCTCTCCATACGGTGCCATTGATCACTCTTCTCCTCTTGTTCTTTACTCCTCTCACCATTGATCTGCAAAATTCTTCATTTCTTAAACTTCAAATTTGACTTTCTCTTTACCCAAAATCCTACAAGTGTTGTCTGAAGGGTACAATATATACAGACCTTAAGATTGTCTCATTGTCTAAAGGGTACGATACACGATATATACAGATCTTAAGATCACCTCATGGAGCTAGAGATGTTATTTCCAAAAGACCATTGCCCTTAATGTAGCATATGAAAGCACCAATAAGAAAGAACAATATATCCAAAAAAGTAAGGTATTACCATGTCATTGTTTATATTATTTCTATTTGCTTATAATATCAACTAAAGAGGGTACTACTTTTAGGTAATCATAAAAATGGAACAATTATTATTAAATATAAATTCCAGATGACAGTATGTAAATTTGATTATCACAGGATGCAGGAAGAAAGAAGACAAACATAACTTCTCTACAGAAGTAGAAAAATATTATTTACTTTATTAAAGGTGTAGTCAGTCACCTAAACTTATCATACTGAGATACTCAATTACTTTAAAACTTCTACATTCACAATAGAAATGAGAAAAGCAAAGAATTCAATTACTTGAAACAACTTCCACATTCACTCATTTCATCTGGCAAATTTATCCACCAAACCACAGAGCAGAACTGAATGAAGTAGAAATGTTCACATCTAATATCTAGAAGAACTCTCGTGGACTGAAACGTGACTGTCTCCAAGGGAAAAAAAAGAGCAGGTAAATCAGGTTCAAAAGAGCGACTCCAAACAGCGGATATTAACACACATATCAACAGATATACAAGTAATAACTCGGAGCATATCAGATGGAAATATCAAAGATGATCAGAGCTCCAAAAGAAATTCGAAAGGAAGCCCAAAAATGGAATTAGTCATGTATTATATTCAAATACGTGGACAGTGTTCCCCTAAGCTAAGAAGCACATCATGATCTTGTAGAAATTTTGGGAAAGGAATACAACCAATGTAAACTTTCAAAATAATACTTTCATTATAAAAGGCCAGATTACATTTGTGTTACCTCGCATACTCTAAGATAGCTTAACTGACAAAGACAAACTAATCAAGTCAAGTGTTGCATCAATGGCACAAACTAATCAAGTCGAGTGTTGCATCAACAGCAGAAACAACATCAGATACCACTAGAGATTAATAAAATTCAAAAGATAATGACATCAACTATGCAAACATCACATAAATTTGATTTGATCAAAACATGAAGGTAAAGTTTTTTATCAAAGTTTTAGTACAATGGCGAGCATAGAAAACATAGTTAAGAAGGAAATTAAATGATCAAACAATTAATGAAGTCAAATCAATACACTTCTAGAAATAAGCATCACAGCAAGTACCTGAAATGTTATTGTCCAAAAAAACTCATTAGTTTAGGGATGTCTCGACACACTTGAAACAGATTTAGCTAGTGTAAATTTTTTTCGATACAACATGCATCATTACCAGCCCAAATTCTAGCCTCATCCCCACCAGCACCTAACCTGACTACAACACAGAAGAGTTAATTACCTATATCCAGAATTTAAAATTTCATTAAATGATATCTAATCTAAATAATTAGGAGTGAGAGAACCTATAATTAAACAACATGCAGTCCCTGGTAAAGATGATCACGCTTGGCAGCTACATCACACAATGGAAGCCTTTCTTGAATATCACATGAAACAAAAAGATACAAACCATGAGCAAATCTTCTATTTTGGTAGCAAATTTTTTTTAGAAAAATAAAAAATCGAGGAAGAGCTAGAATAAGACAACATACTTAAACCAGAGAAACTCCATCCAAGGATAGCAACTGCCCATGTCTCCAGTCCAGTTTTCTCAAGCATTGGAAGTGTTGTACCTCCACTCTAAACATGAGCTGACAATGAGGTGTAATGAAAAGGAGGAGCACGACACGAGCAAGTGATCAAAACTATTAGCTTAGCGAGCCATATCTATCAAAACCATGGAGAAGCATAACTGGATTGGCCTCTGTCTGTTCTTTTGGCTTCACACAACTACTCATGACACATTCCTTTAATAAGTTTACCTAAAATGAACCAGCAATGAAGCTAGATCATCAAACAAAGGCAGTAACCAGAACTTCATAAAGCAAGACAATGGTTAATTTAATTCAGAGCAATATATCTAGATATGTGACTTTGTTAGGATTATAAGGACAGAATACATAAAAGAAGAATGATTAAGTTGCATAAGATTGTGGAAACCTGTATGACAGCGGGTGCACTATTGCAATTTAGTTCCAAGTGATATGCCATAAGTATTAACTGCAAATACAACACTTCTTCTCTTGAAACTACAAATCCATTAATTTTATGTGCCATTAAAATCGTTCATGTGGTATATGTTTCTTTCAAACTTTGGATTAAGCCGTTTAGTTAGGTACAAGGCACAAGCTAACATGATATCAGTAAGAACCCAAAAGCAAAAAAATCTGGGAGGAGGCCGAGGCTAAACCAAAGCACTCAGATTGAGCCCATACTGCTTAGTTTTGTTTCTCTCTGTGTGTAACTCCACTAAAATTGTAATCTGTAGAGTAGCCACCCATTTGTCCTATTTCCAGTAATTTCCACTTCTGAGTTCTGACAATGGTTATTGAATAACATCTATTACTGCAAATTTCCACTACTTGAGAAGCTTTCAGATATCAACTTAAAGGGAAAGTGAAAAGAAAGAAACAAGTCTTCATCCAACGTATATACCAATCAGAAGCTATCTAAGTTAAGAGTCAAAATACTTGAAAAAACTTTTACATGACAGCTCTCAAAAGCATGGTTCATGACTATACCTGGCGGATGAAAGCTAGGTTGTGATTGGGCAATCTAATCCTGTCATCCCGGGGGATTAACTGGAAAGTAAAATGGGAAGAAACCACAAAACATTTCGGCCATAAGTACCTCACAATAAAAGAAATTTCAAAGCTATGGGCATTGACAAATAGATAATTCACCTCTTTTGGCAGCCTCTTGTTCTCAAAAGAACTCTCTCCGGTGGCATAGAAGTCTCCATTTTGGGAAGAAAAGGTGGATGAGGAGGCCAATGTTTGTTAATATGCATAGACTCAGAATTTAAAGGAAATCCCTTAGGAGGTAATACTCGATTAAGTTGCCTAGTGCTCATCTCTTCCTCAACTGGAAACCAACCATGTGGCTGCACAGATACTTGTAATGGAGTCCCCATAGGAAACTTCGGTTCACTTGATACTTGATCTCTCGTGTCTAGACCATGTTGCAATACAAGGAATCTCCTCCTTATATCAAGATCTAATTCAGATTCTGGTACCTCACATCTTCCCTGGCAGGAGAACTTTGCAAGCTTGTGTCGTGTGGACTTATTTGAGTCACTGATGATTTAAATACAGAAGTCACTTGAGGGAGATGCTGAGCAGGAAAAGGCACCACAGGGCTTTGAATGATTGGTTGTGAAATAACAGGTGAGACAGGATACTAGAGAGCTGGCGCAAGTCTTGGATCCAAATTTGTCATTTGCGAAGGAACACTTTTCGAAGCCAACATTGCTTCCTGAAAGGTCAAGATAACTAAATACTATGCTACAACATTTGTCAGAAGACAGGAGTTCCTCTACATGCTAGAAGCAAAAATGAATTGTATGGAGGAATGAATTATCAACAGAGAGCAGAATAACCACATCCAGCACTTCAGAATCTTATGAAAAGTGTAGGTACACATACCAATACCGAGTATAAGACTCAAACATAACAATATTATACCTTTAGTCTCCTTTCGACCTCACTATCAGCCATTGCATCAAATCCTAGTGGATCTTTTTTCCCGTTTACAGCTGAAGGGTCATCCTGACCAGCAAATAATAGATTCTCTCATAAATATTCATAATTTTTTTGTTGATAGGCACAAAAATTATCATCCATATAGTGGAGATAATCACAAAAAGCTAATTAAAGAAAAATGGAAACTTTTAGATGTCATTCTCACCAACCTCCGAAATCAAATAGTTGCTAACATCGGGAGCAGAAGGAACTTGCTTAATATCATCTTCATAAGCAACTTCAGATATTCGCTGTAATAGGCCTTCATCAAATTCTCTGCACAAAGTCGACCCAAGTAAGTAAAACTAATTTAGCTAGAATCAGATTACAATGAGGTCGATAGACCATATTTTTGATTACTTGCTACATACTCTAATTCCATTCTTTCAGCCAATCCATGCCTAGGATGACGTCAAACTCTACCATATCTAACTCCACCAAATCAGCTACAATAGTCTTATGATGAACAGAGACTGGACAACCCGTCAAACTCTACCATATCTAACTCCACCAAATCAGCTACAATAGTCTTATGATGAACAGAGACTGGACAACCCCTATAGATTCTTTTGGCTAAAATAGACTCTCCAGTAGGAGTAGAAACATTGAAAGGCTCAAGAAGACACTCTGGGTTGACCCCAAACTTCACAGCTACATCTGGGGTTACAAATGACAATGTGGCTCCTAGGTCTAATAATGCATAGACATCATAAGTAAAGATTTTGAGCATACCTGTAACAACATTTGGTGAGTTCTCCTACTCCTGTCTAGTACCTATGGCATATAAGCGGTTTATGCCCCCGCTTGTCCCTGTTGTAGTACCCTTGTGAGGTGGCTTACCCTGCGGGGCTGATGAGACTATCTGTGATATGGTATCTCTCATATTCTGCTTTCCCATAGGATAATCTTTCAAGAAATGCCCCACCTGACCACATTTGAAGCAACCATTTGTGCCCAGAAGGCACTCTCCGGGGTGAGACTTACCACACTTTACACAAGTAGGACAGAGGTTTGATCCTTGAGCTATCCTACCTTGTGACTAGCTGCCCGGAAACCTGCGGTGCTATGATCCCTGCTCATTTTTAACCCTCGGTGTAGGTGCACTAGCGGATGATGGTGCTGGCCCGACTGGACTGGAAAGATGAGTGACCTCCACCTCCAGTCCCTCTCTTGCCTGACTCCTGGCCTGATGTCTTTGCCCTTTTACTCCTAAACTCTTCCATGTCTTACATCTTCTTCTCCTCTACCTGCTGCACATATGTCATCAAGCGGGCTATATCCATATCCCCAATCAACATCGCATTCCTGTCCTCTCTCTTAGTCATTCGAGAGAGTCCGGACACGAAAAGATCTATCTTAGTATGCATATCTGCCACCATAGCTGGAGCATAACGGGACAACTGAGTAAACTTGAGGTTGTACTCCCGTACACTCATATTCTCCCGCTTCAAGTTCAAAAACTCTCTTACCTTAGCCTGCCTCATTTCCCTGGGAAAGTACTATCCTAGAAAGGCCTTCTCAAACACTGTGCAAGTAATAGCTGGAGCCCCATCTGTCTTACTCCCTTTCCACTGGTCAAACCAGAGTCTAGCTATCCCCTTAAGCTGATAGGCAGCCAACTCAACCCGCTCAGCATCAGCTATATGCATCACTTGAAACACCTTCTGAAGCTCCTCAATAAAATTCTCAGGATCCTCCTTCACCTCAGATCCCGTGAACTCTGGTGGGTTCATTCTCAGAAACTCTCTAACTTTGGCAATATCCGCCCCATCATTCCTGCCATCTCCCTGGCGACCTCCCTGAGTAGCGACTGCTTGAGCCAAAGTCTGAATGGCCTAGCGAAGCTCAACATTAGTAATGTCTGCCTGCTGTGGCTGCTCCACAGGCACAACTGGACCTCTAGGTTCCTCAAGAATTCTGCCCAGCTGATCGGCATTTCTTCTGGCTGGGCATTATCAGCCCCTTACTGGTCCGTTAGCTCTGCGAGGGGGCATGATCTGAAAACACGACGTAAACGCATGAGTTAGAATGGACTTCACAGGGATATGCTCTGAAGCACGCGACAAGGAATGACAAGTAATGATGACACTTACTAATGTCCAGTAGCCTCCCTATTATAGATGTGGCGCGCTTCACACCCATAATACGGTCTCTGCTAGACATGGTTTCATAGACTCCCTAGGACTCTTGAACTCTGGGATCTGATACCAAGTCTGCCACCCCCCGGGCCTACACCCTGGACGTGGCCGACACCCGGAAACCATTTCTGGTCCCAAGCGAACCACTTTGCCTAGCTACTTACTCAGCGGAAGACTCATAATAGTGGGAAAAAAATCATAAAAGCAATAAGATAATCTAAAATTGTCTGCATATGTTGAATACGAAAACTATTAAGCAATGTCTGAATGAACTAGAAACTGAAATACTTATACATGGTCTATAGAACCTCTACTAAACTGCCTGAAAGGGCTACTGAGACAGGCCCCAAGTAACCAGAACTAGAAGCAAATCTAAAATGAAATAACATGAACATAGGAGCCTCAGAATGAGAAGAGGCCTCACCAATAACTGATAGCTGTCAGGTTCTCAACGAAGCGACTGCTGAAGAACTCTGTCACTTGTTTCTACATTATAAAACGATGTAGGTCTCAAGGACGTTAGTATGTCGAATGTACAGTATGTAAGATGGCTAAAACATTTAATATGAATATCATAATATATCTCAAAATATATAATCATAATATATAAGTAACAATAATCATAAAACTTGTGTGCTGAAAATAACATGCTAAAAACTAATAAGTAAAACTTAGTTTTCTTAGCTTGAGGAGTTTCTCTAACCGACAACCACCACTATGAGCTTCGTGGTGAAACAACGTCTTACCCATGCTGCCAAAGCCGTCCGGTACTTTGTCAGGGTAGTGGACGAATAACTAGGGGAGTGGATCCATCAATAACTAGTGGGTCATCTCAGTAACTAATGAGGAAGGTACTGTAGTATAAACCTATCCTATACTGGCTACATAGTTTACGAGCTTGAGTAATTTATTCTACTCTTACCTAAATCGGTGCTCAATACTACTCCCAAAATGTTCTTATATAGCTCATACTTTAAGACTTATAAGTTCTTGAAATTTGGTTTTCATGGAAACTTGGCCTAGCTTACTACTTAACTTTCTCAACTAAAATCTTTAACTTTATTAAAACTAACATCTTTCATGTACTTTTAATCATGCTAGATTACCCAACTAAAGTGCCAAGAAATCTTCAAGAAAATCATTCTTTAATAGATAATGTACTCCGCTAAAAATGCAAGAATAATTCAAGAAAGGAATTCTTTAACTAGTCTTGAACTATAAGCTATATGGGTGTTCATAAAATCCATATGAATTTACAGGAAATCATTTATAGCTTTAAAATCTTGGAGTCAATACTTTAATAATAATTAAAGGATCAAGAGTCATCATTATTAGATCAAGAATCCATGCATAAGTAAGGAAATTTACTAAACTTTGCAAGATTTTCATTAAAGCAATCTAACCAAGACTTGAGACTTCTGGGATGGAAACTTGGTTATACTTTTTCTAAAAATAACGATTTTAAAGTGGCCTTACATACCTTGGAAGGAAATCTTGGAGAATTTGAAGAATCCCTAAGCTTTACTACTGAATTTTGAATTCTTGAGCGTAAGTTTCTTGAGAGGGTTTGCTTACTTGAACGTATGAATGAAGAAATAATACATTTTTGAACTTTAATCGACTTAAAACTGACTTAGTTTAGAATATGGGGTGTGTGAAAGGTCAGAATTAGCCCTCCCCATTAAAAAAAGAAAAACGCCTCCGATTTGCACTAGTGTGCGACGTGCACTAGTGTTAAAATCCACTTTTTCGCAAAATTTCAACTTTCGTCAAAAATTTGGAAAAATTACAAGTGTGGTTCCGCGTCCACTCCGCGTCGTGGAAGGGGCGCAGAAACCCCACTGTTTTAAGCCCACTTGAACAAAAATAATTCGCGTTTTTTTGAGTTTTTGTCGAGTCGAGGCCATTTTCTAACTCGATTTTTCGCATTGATCACAAATCCGGTCTGGGATTTGCAAACGGAGCAAGAGAAGACACGCCACGCGCAAGGTCAATTCTAGGGGTATTTTCGTCATTTCACGAGGTGTTACAATAAAAGTTAGCATTCCAAATCCTACAGAATGGATTTCATTTCCCATCATGTTCACAATATCATCAGAAAAAGAATCATATTTTGAAAGAGCCTGAAACATAGAGAAACAACCAACACTTGAATACGACATGTTACTAAAAGACAGAAGGAAAAAAAAAGCCAATGAAAAGTTAGAAAAAGCTCACATGAAAAGATAGATGAAACTATAAAATAGGGAAGAAGTAGTGATTAACAAAGGACAATTGTGAAGAGACCAGTAGTTAGCAAACACTATTATCAATTCATCCTATAATATCAATATTTATTTCAACCATGAATTGAAAATTTGCGAGAAATGTGAAAAAAAATTCACAATAATAAAAAGAAATAGTAGTATACACAAGTTAGTTGTAATACCTAGCTGAGAAGAAGAAAAGAACAACATTCTTTTGGAAGAAAGCAGAGGAATACCGAGCAGATTGGAAGGAGATTTGGGGCGAAAAGTGAAAACAAGCTAACCTAGCCTGAGATGATGAAGAGTAAAACCAAGTTAAATGAAAACATTGTTGGAATTGAAAGAGACATATTCAAGTGTTGTTTGTTTGTTTGGAATGAGGATGAGGAAGATTCATGGTTCCAGAGTCATGTAAAGAGTGTATTTGTTAGAGTAAATTTAACTTTTTGCCATTGATCATTCCGATCTTCGAATTTCTATATGGTAGAAACCCAGAAACAAAAACAAAATCATAGTTTTTCCCCTACCCTCACACTCCCATGTATTCTACCAAAAATATTAACAAATCTATTAACAAAAAATTGATTATCCACCCACGAATGAATGAATAATCATACCATTTGTGACAGAAAAGGGAAAATACAATCATAACAAGAAACCATAGAATCCTAAAACTGCGAAGATACATACATACAAATCAGTATTGTAGATTTCAAAGATTTACTTACATAGTTTTAGGTGATATCCTTGGGAAAAGAAGAAGCGAAGAAATAAGATTCTTGAAATTTTGATATGAGTGAAGAGAACCATCTACATGGGAATTGGGAACTGAACGAGAAATTATGATGAGCTAAAAAAAAATCAGTCGGTATATAATGACAATAATAACCTTACATGGCAATATTATTACGAAAGATGCCATTAGTCGGCCTAGGTTGGCTTTTCCATATCCGTGCTCAGCATGACCCCAACATATGTGATTTTTTATGCATTTTTTTTTTATAAATACAATTAAAATAATTAGGTTAGTATCGATTAAAGGCCTTCATGTTAACACATCAAAACACAATAATTAACTTAGTCAAAAGCCTTCATACTAACATAACATAACATGTCACCTCTGTACAGAATGTGTGAAATAAAACGCAACATTTATATACATCACTATTCATATATTATAGGATTCTTCCATGTGCAATATGTGCATAAGCACATTTGAATATAATTCATCATTTCTTATAAGTAAGAGTTATCAACTTAGCAAATAATATTTTTTTATCATTCTAGAAACCATCTTATAAAGAAATTTAAGATGAATATCTACGAAAAGGAAGTAAATAATAATTAATTGAAATATCAAAAATGGATACCAAACTATTCTAAAAGTATCGTAAGCCGCAACACAATATTATTTTTTTCAACGTAACAATGGAGGAGGAAGAGAACTGACAATGCTTCACTAATTGAAAAACCATACTACTAAAAAATACAACATGCAAAATCAATTAAAATTTCTAATGTTTATTCAAATTATCAATCAAACACCACAATTCAATTGCAGAAAGTGAGGTACAAAAGCCTAATATCTTAAAAAGATTTCAATGATTGAAAACTCAAAAAATGCTCAAAACTTGGCTTTAATTGTTTTAGTTTCTCTATAATCAACGAATCCAAAAGAAAATATAAAGATTAAGTCTTTTATGTGATTTAAAAAATTATAAAGATCAAGCCTTATGTGTGATTAAGTTCCGTAGGTGAGTAGATTATAATCCAATTCTTAAACTTCCTGATAAGCTAACTCACTATTATGCATAGTTAAGAACCTAGTACTATTAAAAAGAAAATGAAGTAGATATATGAGCTTTTAGCTGAAACAAAGAAATATTGTAAATGAAAAATAAAGAATGAGATATTTAGTATAGACAATAAAAGAGTACAATTGATATTTCTTGAATTGAGTTGTGTAAGTGTATAGTTTTTATTTTTTTAAAAGTTTAGAATGGAAATCTGATTTGAGCAAATCAATAGATATTTGATAAGGATATTTATCATTAACCTTTGTATGATAAGCATAATTATAAATTTGTATTGATGTTTCTAGAACTAAGTAGTGTGTAAGTGTTTAATTTTTTTTTTAAAAAAATAGAATAGAAATTTAAAGTGAGAAAATCAATAGATATTTTAAATGGCTATTAATCATTTGTCTTTGAATGATGAGCATAAAATTATAGATAATAAAAGAGTACAGTTGATATTTCTAGAATTGAGTTGTGTGTAAGTGTCTAATTTTTATTTTTATTTTTAATTTTTTAGAATAGAAATTTGAATTAAGCAAATCAGTAGATATTTGATATGGATATTAATTATTTATCCTTGTATGATAAGTATAATATATATTTATAATGATATTTCCGGAATTAAGTAATGTGTAAATATTTTTTTTAGAATAAAAATTTGGAGTAAAAAAATCAATAGATATTTTAAATCGTTATTAATCTTTGCCCTTGTATTATAGGCATAATTACAAATATGTCATTGGTTATCCATGGATTGACTTTTCTTTATAATAATAGAAATAAAAATATACACACACACAATTTATTTTATATGTAATATATATAATTGTTATTATATATAATTAACAATTATATATAATTTACTTATGTACCCACCAAATCACAAGGCATACATGTTAGTTAAATCCTACTTAATAAATTTTTTTATGTATTATGCTTTAATAAATACTAAGTATGTTGATGAACTTATCAAGAGTATGAAATAACAATAAAAATGAATAAATCTTTTAGAAAGAGTTAATATATAAAATTTGTGTAGGATATTTAACTACATAGAGTGAATTTAGAGGATAAGCATACTGCAAAATATATAATATCTTAATAAATAGGATAAAATGAAAAAAAAATATAATCCTTAATCCTTTATGTGTTCATTTTGTTATTGAAAGATACTTCCAGAATTTTTTTTACTTATCTTCTGTCATGCCTAGGGAGGGTATTCTTGGTGTGGCCGACACTTGAAGAACCATTGTTGATTTTCCAAGAGAACTACCTGGTTTCATCGTTACATCAACTCAATAGCGGAAGAAATACTCAAATAAAAAGGCATCATATGGATGGATATAACTCTTGCTAAAACATAGTTTCCAATGAATAAATTTGAAAATAAGCAATACTCAACAAGTCATCTACTCAATGTCTATGAAGTTTCTAATCAACAATCTAGATGGTATCATGACAGGCCATGGATACCCAACTCAAGGAAATCAAATACTCAATCGAAATCAGAAAATAAAAGGGCTCCTCCGAAAATCAAGGAGGCTCACCAACTCTGAAAGTGCACTGAACTAGACCTCAAAGATGTGCGAGTTGAAGTCCTCTATCACCTGTATCTGCATCATGAAATGATGCAGGTCCAAATGGACATCAGTATATGAAATATACCTTTTTTTTTATGAATTTTTGTGGTACCAAGCTTTTTTATTAATAAATCAAAGTGCACAAAATAAAACGTCCTTACATTGTTGGACTATCTAGTAATGCCCATATATTTCCCAAGTCCACTATTACACAATCAACCCGACCCAACTCTTTTATAAAGTTGTCCGTAAGCTTCCTAACTTCATTTGTACTTTCCAAAGATGGCTTTAATTCTCCCTCTGTTAGCGAAAAGCTCCTGGGTGTTCTCCAAGCTTCGATCATGGCTTCTCGTCTTCCTCTTCTTCCTAACATTGTTGTGCCTCGATCTTGTTTGTGGGATGTACCTCGAGCAGGTATCACCTTGGTTTTGCCTCCTTTCTTTATTTCTTCATCCAGCTTCTTATCTGAGTTCTTTTTTTGTTTCGCTGCATCGATCCCCTCACAGTTAGTCGGCTTTTTCGCTTTTCTCGACAGTGGCCAACCCCACTTGCTTTTGAGCTGCATATGACTCAGGTTTGTTGCTGCCTTTGACATCAAAGTTGACCCCCATGTTTTTGTGAAGTAGCTTACTAACTAATGTTTTGTATATATGCTCCCTATTATTTTTGTAAAGTCACTGAAATGTAAATATTAATCGTGCTCTCAGAAGCATAAACCCGTATTAGCTATCTCTGCAAGCAAACTTTGTACGTGGCAGTACTATTTGTCTTGTTCTGATCCTGATATTAGGGATATGTTGCTTCTTAATGTTGATGATTTGCCTCACCCTCTTTGGCATTTGCATACATGGAATATACTGGTATGTAAAATGGCTCCAGAAAGTAAAGCTCAACTCACTTACCTCAACTCAAATAACTCATAATTCAACTCAATAGATATGCAAGTTTAAAAGAAATCATGCTTTTAAAGATAAACTCAGTAGTATTTAACTTAATTGAAAATGTTATGCTCAATCAATGTTTGTTTAGGAGTTTCTCTTAACCGACATCTAATCCCACTACCTTCAGTTGGGTGATGCACAATAATGCCAAGATAAATGACAATCAACTCTCTCATGGATCCATGATAAATGTTCATCTTTTGGGACAAGAGCCGCCAGAACATGTTGTACGACTATCCTACGCTGACAACGTAGTTCCATGGGTTAGAATAGTTATTTACTTGCTCCTATCTCGGTGCTCAATACTCCTCCCAAGACTAAAATATGATCAACTTATCAATCAACTAAAATCTTTATAATACTCATATCAATCAACTCAAGTCTCAACCTCACCGAATTGTCTCAACTCACCTCATCTTAGTTTCTCATCAACTCAATCAATCAAGGAAATCAATCAGACTCAAATAGTCATTTGAACTCACTCAATTAGATTCGTCATAAAATGCAAAAATAATGCATCAATGGACATGTAATTATAATATAATATGTTTCTCATGCTCAATTGTGCGCAATTTATTCAAATTAGATAATCAAACTCAAACCTCAACTCACTCCATATACAAAATTTCATAAATCATGTAATTTGGGTTCATGACATCAATGCATAAAGTTTATATCTCAATCTCATATCAACAACAGTATAATGCATCAATTTATTCCGTTCATAATCATGAGAACTCAAAGTAAATATAAAAAATTCAGTATTTAGTTATAGAATTTTCAAGACTTGACTCTATTTCTCAATCTTGACTCAATGAGAGGAAAGGGTGTTGACATCCAATTTTTACCCATCCATAATATAAATTAATTATCAAGCTTCTTCAATGTTTCAACAATTTGAAATAATATTTTTTTTTAAAAAAAGTTTAAGTTATTTTGGTGTTAATCTTTTAATTATTAATGTACAATTACATATTTTTTAATCACATATTTTCATTGTTACTTTTTTTTTATTTTATAATTATTCAAAAATCACCCCAAAAGATTTTATTTGGTTATTATCTTTATCCTAGTATAATTATATGTATATTTTTGAGTTAATTATTTTACTTTTTAATTTTAAGAAGCTTTTTAATTAAGTCATGTTAGTTCGTCTTGTGACCAAATTAATCACTAATTCTATTCGATTACAATTCTCAAGTGGCCAAATTAGCAATTAAATTCCCTCAATACTTAATTCCTATTTTCAGATCCATTTGGTCCATTTTTGTACTTGATTTTCTTTAAGCCCAAAACAGGCTTATCCGGCCCAATCCCTTTAATTTTATCACAAACATATACCTACAATGGATATACTCCCAAAGCAGCAACTCATGCGCCCCCATCCTCCTTTCTTTTTTCTCTCCTCTTGTTCACCCCTTCACGCGTCCTCTTTTTTCAGATAAATGAAGTCGTCAACAACAATCTGCGAATGACAGGACAAAAGCAACACTCCAAGCAAAGGTACCCTCCTCAACGTTCAAATTTCGAATTCAAAATCCCTTCACCCCCTTTTGCCTTAAATTTTAGGGCTATAAATATCCTCTTCTCACTTGTTTGAGGCAGCAGCCAAAATCTCAAAGAATCCTACTACAAATTTTTGTTTCTTTACATATTTTCCAAAAAGTTCATCGATTTGAAAAGATTAGAATCAAAATATTTGGGTTTTGGAATCGAAGGATTGGTAGACAAAGCTCTTTAGTGGTGGAAAGTTTTCACCGAATTCGTCATCCTAATTCATTGCTCCAATAAAGGTAACATCCCAATCTTCATTTTGTTTTCTTCTTCAAGTGATGGATGACGCGTGTGCGGTTCGAGGTTTATTCGAGTTATCGTGATGTTAGGATTTCATATTCGTCTGTTTTAGCTACTGTATACTTGGTTGAATGATGTTAGAAATACTCTTTGGGTTCATATCTGGACTCGTCTCTGTTGTTCTTGATGATTCATTTGTGTCGACAATGATTATATGATTGTCTCATCCCTCTAATCCATAGTCGTGGAATCTTATCCCCATACCTGCATCCCTGCTTCAGTCCTATTGCCTTCAAGTACATCTATATCTTGGGTTGTTGTTTGCCGTGTCATCTTAGTCTCTTTCTCGTCATGTTTACATTTAATGAACTATCTAAGTATCTTCGTACCAAGTGTGGTTGCTGTTTGTTTCTTCACTGATCCTAAGATGTTGTTATCTGGTGTGTTAGTCAGCCTTATTAATAAGTTTACTAGAGTTACCAGTAAAATGATGTTTCAAAGTTTAATCATAGCTTATCGCATGGTTAGGTTCTCTTTTTTTTTTGTGATTTCGCTAACAGAACTTTCTCAAATACTCTAAATCCTTCATCAGTTTCTCAGTACACGGTTGTAATGTTGTTTTGTTCAGTTACATAGTTGTCTTTGGATCCACTCGGTCTTTTGTTTTCTTATTAAGGTTTGGGTTGAAATAATTTTGACAAACTTATTATATGCGTACTTAAGGATCAAAACCCCCATGTTCCACTGGATGTCATGTTTGTTGTTACTGTTCATTTGAAATATAATCTTATGCTGCTATGATTATACTGTAGTGATGATGGGTCTAGTTGGTATAAGAAAATCTTGTTTTGGTTTAAATCTAGTCTCTTATGTTTCAAGCATTTTA
>JAOTQR010119378.1:2624-24215 GCA_025774065.1 Solanum ossicruentum | reverse complement strand
TTAAAGAAATTTGACTTAGTAGGTGATTACGTGCCCCTATCGGGCATTGGTCACGACCCCAGGGAGGGGTGTGACAGAAAGTTTGCATAACATATCATAGATACATAACATGTCCAACAAACACCTCTAATACTTAGATAAGAGCGGGGGCCAAGACAAAGCAACCGGGCTCACCCTCTTAGTCAAATAGAAAATAAAGAATAGTATTTTAATACTTAATAAAAGTAACATAGACTAAGGTTCCCAAAATGGAGGACTCACTAACTAGCTTGAGTAGTACTGAACTAGCCACGTGGAGGAGGAGGATGATCAACTTGGGCACCGGTTCCTACATGGTGGTATCATTTAGGCAAGAGTATGCATTAGTACGTTTAAATATACTAAATATGTAGGATGCAATACAACAAGAGATAGACACCTTAATCAAAATGCATAACAATAGGCAATAGACATAATATAACAATATGGAATGTATGATCAATGCATAAGTAAAACATACTTAAGTAACTCATGCTCATATAGGATATCATATGCATATGAACCCCTTGGCAGGTTGATGGTGATATCACCCACCACCCTGGTGTGTGAGGTACAAACCCCTCATCTAGGTTAGTGATGATCGCACCCATCACCCTAGTGTGTGAGGTACAAACCCCTTGTCACGCCCCTAGAGGGGATCCAAGATATGGCCGGTGTTGACATCCAATGTTTACCCTCTACAGTATAAATTAATCATTGAGCTTTTAATTTTAACAATTTGAAATAATTTAGCTTTTGAAAATACAAAATAAATAAATAAATATATTTCTAAATAAATTTCACTTTTAAGAGTTACTATTTTGCAATCAATTTAATTATTTCAAGTCGTTAATTCTTGAAAGCTCCTTGATTAATTTGTTTAGTTCATTGTGTAGTCAAGCTAGCCAATTAAATTCGATTTGATTGTATTTAATTGGTTGCATTTGCAATTCCAAATGGCTATTTTCTCAATCTAATTTTCCTACCCTGAACTTTCTTTTTTATTTTTTTTCTCTCTTTTTCAGACCAATTGGCTCTTTTTGGACCAAAATTGACCCATTTGTTTTTACTAACCCACCCCAGACGTCCCTTAAATCCGGCCCAACCCCCTTTCCCTTTTAGCACTTACAACTTACACATAGACATATCCTCACACAACTCACGCGCCCCTAGTCCCTTTCCTTTCTCCTTCTTTCTCTCCCCAGACGCGTAAACCCACTCTCCCCTCACCACCGTTCTTCTTCCAGCAAACCAAACCCAGCTAAATGCCAAATCTCCCTCAACGTTCCTCCAACAAACTCCGTACTTACGTGTCCCTCCCCTATTAACCGTCACTCGTTCGTACCTCATTCGTTTTGGAATCAGAACGTGGTGCATATCACAACCATCGATCGAAATCGATGGCTGTGATATGGACTCGTGGATGATTCCAAAAGGATGAGGAAGTTACTTTTGAATGGAAACTCGAAATGGCCCTTTGATTTTCCTCCCGTTTAAGCCCTAATTTTGGGGCTATAGATATATCTTTTTCGAGCACCATTTGGGGAGCCATTTTTGATCTCTGGATAACTCTAGAAAACTGGAAATCTCATAGCCGCGAAATCATCTAGAAAACCTGAAATTTCACAATCATTCGTTTTCGAGGTCGTAAGAGCTAGGAGGATTCTGTAGGGAAACAAGGAGGTTCGAGGGTGCAACTGTTTGGTGGTGAAAGCTTCTCAGACTCCTCGACGTCTCACTTTGCTGTTCTCCAAAAGGTAACACTGCTATTTGTTTCCTCGTTTTCTCTCTTGAACAATGTGTATGCTGTCTGATCTTGTGCCAGTGATTATGATTTTGGGATCCTGTTGACTGTTGGTCTGTTATGTTTCCTAATATAGTTCAAAATGAGAGTTGAATGATGATATTCATGTTAAAAGTGTTCCTGGTTCTGCTGAGTGTTTGGGCCGTTGTTGCTGTCATGTGAAACCTAAATTGGCGTTGCTATGATGCTACTGTAATATTGTTAATCTGTTTAATAGATGAAGTTTGTTCGAGCTCGAGTCTAGATTTTAAGTTATAAGCGTGTCAGGTTTGCTTTGTTCTTGTTCTAATCCCATGAAAATTGAGTCTTCCTTGTCTGTTCTGTCGTTTTGGTTCTACCCTCACTTGTTCTGGTTTTGAGGCTCGAGTTGTGATCTTTACCTCATTTAAATTCCTCTATGATCTGTTGGGTTGAACTTGTGATACATTCTGCCCATCTGGACTCTCCTTTGCAGTGTTAGAAGGGTAGATCCATGTTCAAGTCCCTGATTACACTTCTGACTCTTAGATGGTGGCTGAAACTACTGGAGTTTTATGTTCCTTTTCTTTAAATGGTTCTTTCGACCCTCGCTCATACCTTTTATTTTTTGAAACAAGTTCACTTCTTTAGGTATTATAACATGCCTTCAGGTTCTAGTGTATGGTTTAGTGTCCAGTTATAGAGATTATAGGCGTTTGGTGTTTAGATGCCTATGTTGACAGTTTGTTTTATTTATTTGAATAGCTCCTGTTTCAATCCAAAGTAAACAACCCTTTTTCAATCCATATGATGCATTTCCCTTCGTTTCAAAGTCTCTTTCGTGATTATGTGTTAAATCTGGATCCAGAACATGTTTTGGGTTTGAGAATTTAAGTTCTCTTGGCTGCTATCTCTGCACACCTTGTTACTGTCTCGAAGTTGAAGACTTTTACTTCTCTTAATATTTGTTTATGAGGCGAATGTGACTCGTAAAATGGTGATTGAATTGTCTGAAGTAGTATCACTCATTTCGAATCCACTGTTTGTGGAATGTTACTGTCAAATGCATCAGTATCTTGAGCTGTCTGTTTGTCATTTCATTTTAGTTTTATTTGGGTCTAGTTGCATCTAATGGTTATCTACTGATCTAGATATGAAATTGAGATGCTAGCTGGACTCTTAAGCTAGTTTCCTTCTCTGTTTTGTCCTAAATGCGCCTATTTTTGCTTTAACGTGAACTGGACTGCCTCTACCTTTGAAATCTGTTCTCTTTCCAGCATGTTAAAAGGGATAAAACTGGTTTTAACTTGCTTTATAGCTGCCAGTTTGTTCCTGTTGTATTGCTTCACACTAGGTGTTATTCGAGTTTAGCCAGTAGAAAGACTAATCTGCCAGTTCTAGCATGTGTGGTTTGTGATGTATTACTTTCTTAACTTGCGCTTTTCTCTCTTATTGTGTAAAGTTCGTTCCTATCTCCATCTTTGTGTCCTATTTCAGTTATGTTCTCAGAGAATTCCGAAAATACTTCGCCATAAACTCTTTATGTCGAAATGGGTTTGAAGCTCATTCTTCTAATGTTTACACTTTGCCACTCCAATCCTATACATTGAGGCTGCTTATTTGGGTATCTTTAGCTCTCTAACCAAAACTGATCTTGTCAAAGTTCATTATGTATTTTCTTTGTTTTATAATCTCTTCTTTGACTGCATGATTAAGTTTGATCAAAAACTTGTTTTTGGGTTATTCTGAGTTGGTGGAATATATTACTGTATCATGTCCTCATCCAATGTTTTTAAGTTTTTGGGGTGTTGTGCTAACTTGTGATCTGCTCGTCTCATCTCTACCATGCTTATGTTTGTTTGCGTCATGTATTACTGTACTTTGAACATGATTTTGTTATATCATTTGATACCTTGATGTATTATTCTTAACGAACTTGAGTCAGATTAATATCTTATGCATTATTTTGTTGGGCACATGTGACATTTCGAGCCCCTCAAGACTCCACCCTTGCATCTAGAGTCTTTCTCAAGTTGTTAGGAGTCAGATACAGGTCATTGAAGCAGAAAAGAGGTTTGTATACATAAGTATACAGTATCTGTATACATCGATCAATTGAGCCACAGGCTCAAATATCACCAGGAAAGGCAACAGCAGCAGTTGAAATTGAAGGGCTAGCAGGCCCAATCTTTAGAAATTAGGACAGGTTAACTATTTGGGCCTGCCAAGCCCAATAGCTTAGTCCATTTATTATTACTTTGTTTTGTGATATTTATGATAATTGCTACTTGTCCCTAACACTAACTTTATTTGTATTATTCCTTTTTATTAATCTAATTGTTTCCCCAATATTGTCCTCATTATGTTAATTTTTCTTTTAATGATTTTCTAGTGTTAGAATTACTCTTGCAATTTATTTGGTAACCTTTTATAGTTCAAGAGTCGATTTAATTTCGGACTTAGTTACTTCCTTCCAAACTTGGTCAATTCTTTCCAACCTAGTCAATATTTTGTAAATTTAGTCAATTCTTTTAAATTTAGTCAATATTTTGCAAATTTAGTCATCTCTTTCAAATTTAGTCAATATTATGCAAATTTAGTCAATTCTTTCAAAATTAGTCAAATTTTTTTCAAACTAGTCAACTTTTTTTCAAAGTCAGTCAAATATTTAAAAGTTAGTCAACTTCCTAATCGTCGGTCACCGCAAGTTAGCGGCTATTTTGAGTGATTAATTTCTTCTCAAAATGGAAATTGAACCCAAATTCTTTCTTTGGTACTTAGAAAGATTTTTCTATTAGGTCTTTTTAAATGTTTTATTTAGTTTCCTAATTATCCTTAAAATTAGGTGGCGATTCTGTCAAATTTTGAGAATTTGGTTTATGCTTAAATTAATTAAGTATTAAATTGAATTTTAAATCAAAAGTCATTTTTTGAATTAACAACAGACACCCAGAGACTATTACTTGTCCTCTAGCGAACCACTTGGCTTCATCACATTCATTCATTCATGCATTCTACTAATTAGCGGAAGACATAAAGGAATAATAGGCTAGTAGAAAGAAACTAGCTCACAAGTTTCAATCATCAACATTCGACTCTAGTCTATGAAGACTCTATACTATTAGGTGGTGCCAATGACAGACTCATGACTACCTCAGTTCAAATAAAAGATAAGTAAATCAAACTCTAAAGCATGATGAAAATGAGGTAAAATCCTCCAAAGTAGGGGAGACTCACCAATCTGTTGAACGCTCGAAGATCCTCAATGATTCGCCTGTTGATGACTTCTGTCCTGCGTATCTATATCATAATACGATGCAGTCCAAAGTGGACGTCAATACTTGGAATGTACTGGTATGTAAAATAGTTGAGTGCAACTTAAACAGGTAGAATAATATAGAAACAACAATCAACATGTAGGATGGTAAAAATCAACATGTCAAATGTCTATCTAAAGCAAGAATAAAGAGTAGACAAGTGACCCATTAATCAATCAACTCATCGATCAAATCAAACTCATCTTGGAGGGACTTATCTCAAAGAAACTCAACTCAACTCGTCTCATCTCATCTCGATTCAGAATGTCTCATCTCATCTCAGATTACTCATTTTAGGAACTTTCTAGGAGTTTCTCTTAACCGACAACAACCACTTATGAGCCAGGAGTTGTACAACAATTATGCTGATGTTGCCATAATTATTCCGTACTTGCCAGGTATGGATCGAATATGATTCCCAAGGAATCTGAACTCTGACATCCTCTATTGATTTTAGGGATGTAAACTCGAGAGGGGACCATGTTTTTGTTTGGCCTTACATACTTGAAATGGAGTTCTTCAAGTCACCCGTCAAGAATTCTCCAATCCCACGTTTTTCTTTCTTCTCTCTCAAGCCCTAACTTTCAAGTATTGTGAAGAGGACTTAGAATGGGGGGTTTTGACTCTATTTGCTCATCAAAATGACCTAAATAGGTCCTGTTTCAAGTTTAGGAAGGATTGAGAAAAGTCCGGAATGCCCCTCAAAAGATTTAAAATTTTAATCTTTGGTGGAACAAGTAGGGATAACAGGTCTTCCATGCGGACCTGTCGCGCACCTATGAAATTTCAGATACTCAATCTCGTCAAAAAATTGAGGAAAAATATAAGTATGGGTCCGTAATGGGTCCATATTGCGGACCTGTAGCATACCATCACTGTTGTTGGTCCGCGATGGATACGCATCGTGGCCCTGTCGCGTACCCTCACTATTTTGGTCAAATTGCAAAAAATTATTTTTTGATACAGTTGCTTTTAAATCGGGTCGAGACCATTTTCTGACTTAATTTTTAACGCTGATCACAAGTCTAGTCTCAGATTTTCCATCGGAGCTTTGGAAGAAGCGTTACGAGCACGTCTCTGTTCTAGGGATATTTTGGCAATTTTATCGGATGTTACATCATCTCCCCTTGGAATCATTCATCCTCGAATGATAAGTAAGGGTGGATATCAAGGCACGAATAGACTCGAATACTCCTCTCAACATTCAGTCTATCAATCTATCCTTTGACTCCTCATATCTATCAACAATCTCGATTCGGACGCAAGAATAGACAATCAATAAGAAAAGACAATCAACTTGGTCAAGGGTAAGGAATTTTACCTTCAACATTCTCATCCATTAGCACAAATAGGTGCAGATATTTTGCTTTCATCTCTTCCTCAGCTTCGCATGTGGCCTCCTCAACAAATTGATTCCTCCATAAGACTTTGACTAAGGCTATCTCCTTGATTCTCAATCTGCGAATCTGACGATCAAGGATTTGGACCGAAATTTCTTTATAGGTCAAGCTATCCTTCACTCCGATGCTCTCCACAGGGATTACCAAGTTAGGATCTCCCAAGTATTTCTTCAACATCGACACGTGGAACACTGCATGAATACCATCTAACTCGGAAGGCAACTCTAATTCATAGGCTACCTTCCCAATCCTCTTTATAATCAATATAACGTGGACTCAACTTACCCATCTTCCTAAATCTCAAGACACCCTTCATAGGAGACACCTTCAAATATACCATTCATTCACTTTGAACTCCAAATCTCTCCTCCTCACATCGGTGTAGGATTTCTGGAGATATTGTGCAGCCTTCAATCATTGTCTGATGATCTTAACCTTAACCATTGCTTGAAGGTCAAGCCCAATCAACTCCGCTTCTCCAACCTCGAACCACCCAATTGACGATCTATATCTCCTCCCATATAAAGCTTCATAGGGAGCCATCTGAATGCTTGCATGGTAACTATTGTTATATGCAAACTCAATCAATGGTTGGTGCTCATCCCAATTTTCCTTGAAATCAAGGACACAGGCTCTCAACATATCCTCTAACATCTGAATTGTATGCTCTACCTGGCCATTGGTCTATGGATGGAAAGTTATACTCAAATTTACCTTCGTATCCAATCATTTCTAAAACGATCTCCAAAATTGGGAGGTGAATTGAACTCCTCTATCCGAGATGATGGGCAAGGGGACCCCATGCAACCTCACAACCTCTTGGATGTACATCTTGGTGTACTCCTCCACAGTGTTAGTTGTCTTAACTGTTAAGAAGTGAGCTGATTTAGTCACCCTATCCACAATCACCTATATCGAATCATTTTGCTTCCGAGACCTCCACCAATAGACTTCTCTCAAGTCGTGGTACATTTTGGTAGAGCCAGGATGAATAGAATACCTAGTGCTATGAGCTTCAGCCATGATTCTATCTCGTATACCATTAACATCTGGGATGCACAACACCCCATCTCCCTTTTTGGAGAAGACCATCACTTTCTGTTTGTGGATAACCTCCTTCAATTGGAGTAGGACAAGATCTCCGTCTTGCTTTTCTTTCACCTTTTCCACCAAGGATGAAGCAGACCCATTCTGGACACTAACTCCTCCCTCATCATTCTCCTCAAGTTGGACTCTTAATCGAGCTAACCGATGCACTTCTTTAGCTAGCTCCTTTTTTCCTTCCTCCACATGGGTTGTGCTGCCCATTGTCAACCTGCTAAGAGCGTCAACAACAATGTTAGCTTTACCTAAATGGTAGAGAATGCTTATGTCATAATCCTTGAGCAACTCTAACCATCTTCTCTATCGCAGGTTGAGCTCTTTCTGACTGAAGACATACTGCAAGCTCTTGTGGTCAGTGAACATATCCACATGCACGCCAGAGTTTGAGTGCGAACATTACGGCCGCCAACTCAAAATCATATGGGTTTGATAATTCCTCACATGAGTCTTGAGTTATCTGGAAGCATATGCTATCACCTTACCTCTCTGCATTAGCACACATCCCAATCCAACTCTTGAAATATCACAATAGATTACATAATCTTTCATCCCATCAGGCAAGGTTAGAACTAGTGCAGTAGTCAATCTAGTTTTTAATTCTTGAAAGCTTTCTCACACTCATCGGACCACTGAAACTTGACCTTTTTCTGAGTCAACTTTGTCAATGGTGCGATAAGGAAGAAAATCCCTCAACAAATCAGTGGTCGTAGCCTACTAACCCCAATAAACTTTTTATGTCAGTTAGAGAGGTTGGTCTGGGCTAGTTCTTAACCGCTTCAATCTTTTGAACATCCACTTAAATACCATCACCAGAGATAATATGGCCTAGCAAAGCCACAAATTAAAGCCATAATTCACATTTCGTAAACTTTGTATACAACTTATGGTCCTTAAAGGATTGAAGGATGATTCAGAGGTGATTTGCATGCTCCTCTTCATTTCTTGAATACACCAGAATATCATCAATAAATACAATCACAAACATATCCAGATATCGTCTGAACACCCTATTCATCAAGTCCATAAAGGTTGCGGGTGCATTCGTTAATCCAAAGAACATGACTAAGAACTCAAAATGGCTATATCTAGTCCTAAAGGCTATCTTTGGATTGTCACATTCCCTCACTTTCAATTGATGGTAACCCGATCGGAGGTCTATCTTGGAGAAACAAGAAGCACCTTGAAGTTGGTCAAACAAGTCATCTATCCTTGGGAGAGGGTACTTATTCTTTATAGTGACCCTGTTAAATTGCCTGTAGTCAATACACATTCTGAGAGACCCATTTATCTTTCGTACGAACAGGACAGGGGCACCCCACGAAGAAACACTCGGCCTTATAAAGCCCTTCTCTACAAATCTTTCAATTGTTCCTTCAATTTCCTCAGTTCAACCGGGGCCATCCTATAAAGTGAAATTGAGATAGGATGGGTATCAAGAAGAACATCAATCCCAAAATCAATCTCCCTATCAAGAGGGACTCCAGGCAGATACTCAGGAAACACTTTTGGAAACTCATTCACGATCGGAACTGACTCAAGAGTTGGGGACTCAATATCATTGGATTTAACTCTCACGAGGTGGTAAATACACCCTTTCACAATCATTTTTCTAGCTCTAAGATATGAGATAAACTTTTCTTTAGGTGCTACGAAATCACCCTTCCACTCTAGGAATAGTTCATTAGGAAATTGGAATTTAATGGTTCGTGCTTTATAACCAATGGAGGGATAATAGGCGTGGAGCCAATCAATGTTGAAGATCAAATCAAAATCAGTCATATCTAACTCAATCAGATCAATGATAGTATCCCTATGATAATAGACACTACGCAAGCTTTATAGACTCTCTCAGCTCGAATGGACTCACCCATGGAAGTAGAAACATCAAAAGATTCGAGAAGACTCACGAGGGTTCTATCAAATCTACTGGCCACATAAGGAGTTACAAAAGATAATCTGGCACCAGGATCCATCAACATATAACAATCAATAGAAAAGACTCGAGTAATACTCGTCACAACATCTGGAGAATTCTCCTGAACATGTCGATTACCCATGGCATACAGACGGTTTGTAGCTCCGCTTGTGCTCGAAGTGGTACCTCTATGATTTCCCTTAGCTGGCGGGCTGGTGCAGAAGATTGAGCCCGGTCATCTTGCTTTGGACAGTATTTCTGATAATGCCCTACCTGATCACGCCAGAAGCACGCATCAATCCCCTCATGACACTTACCAGGTGTACCTTGCCACATGTACCACATGGTGGCTTTCCTTCTGAACCTTGAGCCACACTAGCTTGTGACTGAGACCCATGGGCTCCAACATTCTAGTACCTCTATTCGCTTCTGACTTTAGGCGTAGGTGCACTAGCAGATGATGGTGCTGGAAACCAATTTCCATTGCCTTTCTTCCCAACCTCATGGCTGGATGTTTTAGCCTTTTTGCCTCTCTGTCATGTTGCCTTTCCTCATCAGCTTGTTGTACAAAGGTCATCAATCTCCCAATATCCATATTACTCACGAGCATTGCCCCCATCTCATCTCTCTTTGGCCCTCTATTCAACCCATCAACATATATCCCTATCCTCCCCCTCATATCAGCAACCATGTCCGGAGCATAGCAGGACAACTATGTGAACTTCAATCTATACTCCTATACAGTCATAGAACCCTATTTCAAGTTTAAGAAATCTCTTACCTTCACCTCTCCTCTCTCTTGGGAAGAAACGCCCCAAGAAAGATTTCTCTAACATAGCCCAAGTCTTCAAGGGGGCATTCTCCCCTCTACCCTTCTCCCACTGGTCGTACCACAGTCTAGCCACCCCCTTTAGTTGATAAGCAGCCAGTTCCACTCTATCAGCATCAGCCACATACATCACTTGGAACACTTTCTGAAGCTCCTCCACATAGTTCTCAGGACCCTCAGTGGATGCAAACCTTGTGAACTCAGGCGAATTCATCCTTAAGAATTCCTGGACTCTAGAAGTGTCATGGGCATCCTATCAGGTCGCTCTTTGTCTCGCAGCAGGTGTTGTGACGGCCTGGGCTAGAGTTTGGATAGCGTAGCAAAGCTCAGCATTGGAGACCTCATCTTGCGGGGGCTGCACAACAGGGACAACTTGTTCCACGGGCTCCTCATGTCCTTGAGGCTCAGGTGGATTGACATTTTGTCTAGCGGGACATCCTCTACCTCTGACAGCTCTTCTGGGAGGCATGATCGTAGTTCTGCAATGTACAAAGCACAAATTAGAATAAAACTTTCATAGAGTATAACTCCATATCACGATTTAGAACATGAATGAAGGGAAATAATTCCTAATGTCCTATAGCCTCTTGTTTATCAAGTGTAGTTGAAAACACACCTATAAACAAGACTCTACTAGACACAACTTCATAGACTCCTAGGATATTTGAACTTGTGCTCTGATACCAAGTTTGTCACGCTCCGGAAGGGGACCCAAGATTTGACCGGCACCCAAGATGTGATCGGCATCCAGAGACTATTACTAGTCCCCAAGCAAACCACTTGGTCTCGTCACATTCATTCATACATCCATTCTACTAATCAACGAAAGACTTAAAGAAATAATAGGCACATCTCATCATCAAGTCTCAAAATAATAATATAATGAAAGGCTAGTAGAAAGAAACTAGCTCACAAGTTACAATCATCAACATCCGACTCTAGTCTATAAAGCCTCTATCACTATTAGGTGGTGCCAATGATAGAACCATGGCTACCTCAGTTCAAATAAAAGATAAGAAAATCTAACTCTAAAGCATGATGAAAATGAGGTAATGAATCCTGCGAAGTAGGGAGGCTCACCAATATGCTGAACGCTCGAAGATCCTCAACGATTTGCCTGTTGATGACCTCTATCTTGCGTATCTACATTATAATATGATGTAGTCCAAAGGGGACGTCAGTTCTTGGAATGTACTGGTATGTAAAATAGCTGAGTGAAATCGAAACGTGTAGAATAATATAGAAATAACAATCAATATCAAGGATGGTAAAAATCAACAAGTCAAATGTCTATCTAAAGCAAGAATAAAGAGTAGACAAGTAACCTATAAATCAATTAACTCATCGATCAAATCAGACTCATCTCGGAGGCACTCATGTCAAAGGAACTCAACTCAACTCAACTCAACTCATCTCATCTCATCTCAACTCAGAGGGTCTCATTTCAACTCATCTCATTTCGTCTCATCTCATCTCAGATTACTCCGTTTAGGAACTTTCTGGGAGTTTCTCTTAACCAACAACAACCAGTTATGAGCCAGGGGTTGTACTAAAATCATGCTGATGTTGCCACAGCCGTTCCGTACTTTCCAAGTATGGAATGAATATGATTCCTAAGGAATTTGAACTCTGCCATTCTCTATTGATTTATGGCATGTAAACTCAAGAGGGGACCATAAGATGTAATGGTTCAAGCCTCTTCTACGCTGGGCTGACGTAGGTAATGAGTGCAAGTGAGACTCACTCTTTCTCAATTTGGTGTTGGATACTCCTCCCAAGACTCAATGCTCATAACACTCCTCGTCACCATCTCAAGTAGCCTTGTAGTCATCTCAATTAGTCTCATGGAGACTCTTATACTCTTAACTAACTCAAACTCAAGGGTCCTTTATTATTTTAGGGACTTTAGCTCATCTCCGTTAACTTAATTCTCATATAGGAACTCAAGGACGTAGATCATCAATTAGAAGAAATCATTTAGACATAACATCAAGTACTCAATTATGAAGACTCATAGGATTATCAAGCTCAAATAACTCAACCTCATACTCACATCGGGCTTTCCATCAACATACCCACGTTAAGGCTCTAGACACCATTCCTAGGTTCATTCATGCATGCTTTCAAAAGTTAACATATAAGGTTTATACCATATCTCATGAAAAATATTCAATTCAAGAAAACAAGTTGATAAATATCATTAACATATGAAAATACATGTAATAGATACAATTTTTCAAGAAAGTAATCAAGAAAGTATTTCAAGAAACATATATAGGGACTCATTGACTCTCAACTCATCTATGACCATCTTTGGGACACATGGAAGAATAATCCCATTTTTTCGTTTATCCTTACATATCCGGAATGAAGTTCTTCAAGTCACCCGTCAAGAATTCTCCAATCCCACGTTCTTCTTTCTTCTCTCTCAAACCTTAACTTTCAAGTATTATGAAGGACTTAGAATGAGGTTTTTGACCCTATTTACTCTTCAAAATGACCTAAATAGGTCATGTTTCAAGTTTAGAAGGGGTTGAAAAAAGTCTGAAATGCCCCTCAAAAGATTTAAAACTTTAAACTTTGGTGGAACAGGTACAGGTCTGCGATGTGGACCTATCGCGCACCTGTGAAACTTTGTAAATTCAATCCCATCAAAAAATTGAAAAAAATATAAGTATAGCTCCATGATGGGTCTGCGTCATAGACCTGTCGCGTACCATCACTATTTTTGGTCCGTGAAAGGTCTGTGTCGCGGCCCTGCCGCGTACCCTCACTATTTTTGGTCAAATTGCAAAATATTTTTTTGACCCAGTTGCTTTTAAATTGGATTGAGATAATTTTCTGACTCAATTTTTTGCGTTGATCGCAAGTTCGGTCTCGGATTTCCCATCGGAGCTTTGTAAGACGCGTTGTGCGCTCGTCTCCATCCTAGGGGTATTTTGGTATTTTACTGAGTGTTTCACCCCTCATCTAGGTTAGTGAAAATATCACCTACCACCCTGGTGTTATAGATATTAGCCCCTCAACTAGGTTACCCGGATTGGGTATGGTCTAATGCAACACTTTATATAGAATATATCATATGCACAAACTCTTTTCATCATCATATCATCACTCATATCATATCTCGTGTTTTGGACTTCCAATTCCTCAAGAAACCACATTTGGATATTTTATCAAATGCTTAGAGGGTGTGTAGTGCTAGTGTAAAACCATTCAATTCAAGAGTGAAATTATGAAAGAAAATCCATTGTAAAATTATCAATCAACACCTTGCAACACCATCAAGCAACATACCTCAAAACCCCTCCTCAAATCTTACAATAGATCCAAGGTTTATAGCTCAAAACATAGGAAAACAGTCACAATTTCACATACCTTTATTATAGTGTGCAGTGAATTTCATAATATGTAAGACCTATTTATAAATTAATTTTAAATCATGCAATTTGAGTGAAAGGAGACTTGGGTACCATGGGTGAAAGGAACCCACGAAAGAAACCCACATACCTTAGCTTGGAGATGAGCTTAGTGAAGATTGGAGATGGAGACTTGAAGCTTGAAGAAGAACCTTGAAGGAAATTCTTAGATCCGAATGAGGGTTTTAGACTAGAATTTAGGAGTGAAAATATGGCTAAGTGTTTGAGTGAGTATTGGGGAATGTTTAGGATGATATGAGGGTGAAACATGGCTATGTATAAGTAAAAATATGTTTAGGAACACTTAGGCCCAATACTTAGAAGTCGTGGATTGAATAAAAAAAAAAGGCACCATTTTACACCGAGGCGCGTCGCGGAATCAACACAGATTCCTCTCTAGAATTCGCACTTTGAAAAATTATAATTGCTAATATTTTGCTCTTAAATTGGGATTAGACCCTTTTCTCCCTAATTTTGATCCTCTAAACAAGAATATGAAGTCGGATTTTTGATATCGCGCATGGATTTTGAGATATATGGAATTTAAAATTTTGGGCATTCCAAGGCACATTTTCGGGCACTTTTTGGGGTCATTTCAAGATCTCCTCCTTGGCAACATTCATCTTCGAATGTAAAAGAGACGTACAAGACAAGACTGATCATAAACAAATCATCCCCAACAAGAATGCAACATTATATTTAGAACACCATTTTCAAAATCTCAACATAAGTGTAAAATCATCATAAGTTGCCAACTTAAACATCAATGCGTATGAATGACATAGGGGCTGAAATATAAGACTTGAAATTACATAGGGGACTAACGATTAGTACCTTAGGCTTGAGTGGAGTGAAAAAGATAAGGATACCGCTTTTGCATGTCCACATCAGTCTCTCATGTAGCAATTTCGACTTGTTGGTTCCTCCAAAGGACCTTAACGGATACCACCTCCTTGTTCCTCAATCTCTTCACTTGCCTATCCAAGATCTGAACCAAAACCTGCTCATAAGTTAAGTTATCCTTAACAATACCCACAACATCAAAAGGCACAATGGCATTAGGATCACCAACATACTTTCTCAACAAGAGACATGGAACACCGGATGGACCAAATTCATTTCACTAGGCAAATTCAACTCATAAGCTACCTTGACAACCCTCTTTATCACCTCATAAGGACCAAAATATGTTGGACTCAATTTTCCCTTTTTAACAAAATGGACCACACCTTTCATTGGAGAGACTTTCAAATAAACCCAATCACCCACTTTGAATTGAAGGTCTCTTCTTCTCACATTGGCATAGGATTTTTACGACTTTGGGCTATTTTTAAACTTTCCCTAATCATCCTAACCTTCTCAAGAGCCTCTGTAACCAGATCCTGCCCCAATAAAGCCACCTCTCCAACCTCAAACCAACCAACTGGTGATCTACAACATCTCCCATAAAGAGCCTCAAAAAGAGTCATACCGATGCTAGAGTGACAGCTATTATTGTATGCAAACTCAATCAAATATAGGTGATCATCCCAAGTACCCCTCAATTCCAATACACATGCCCAAAGCATATCTTCAAGGGTTTGAATTGTCCTTGCAACTTGGCCATCCATTTGAGGGTGAAAGGTCGTATTAAGGTGAACTTTTGTACCAAGACCCCTTTGAAAAGACCTCCAAAAGTGTGAAGTATATTGTGCACCACGATCCGATATAATGGACAAAGGAACCCCATGCAATCTTACTAACTCATGGATGTACAACCTTGCATACTCTTCAGCCCCATATGCAGTCTTAACTGATAGAAAGTGAGCTGATTTTGTCATCCTATCAACCACAACCCATATGGAATCAAAATCCTTCCTAGTTTTGGGCGACCTAACCACAAAATCCATATTAATCACCTCTCACTTCCAAGTAGGAATCTCTATGTCTTAGGTTAGGCCATTGACCTTTGATGTTCATTCTTGACTTGTTGACAACTATGGCAACTAGAAATAAATTTGACAATGTCCCTCTTCATGCCTCCCCACTAATACACATCTCTTAAGTCTCTATACATTTTGGTGGAACCGGGTGGATAGAATAAGAAGAATTGTGGGCCTCATTAAGGATCTTCTCCCTCAAACCATCAATACTAAGCACATACAACCTACCTTGGTACCTAAGGTCCCCATCTCCCCCTTGGGAGAAAACCTCTACTTTGCCCTCTTTCACGAAGGCCTTCAATTCAAGCAAGAAGGAGTCAAGATCTTGTTTTACTATCACCTCATCAGCCAATGAAGACTTAGAACCATCAACAACAACCACACCATCATCACCAACCTCTTCCAACCTAACTCCTAATCTAACCAATTAGAGCACCTCCCTAGCCATCTCCCTATCACCACCATCAATATAAGCTAGGGTACCCATGGACACCCAACTCAAAGGATCTGCCACAACATTTGCCTTACCAAGATGGTAATGCATACTCATGTCATAGTCCTTAAGAAGTTCTAGTCATCTTCTTTGCCTCAAGTTGAGATCTTTCTGAGTGAAGACATATTGGAGGCTCTTATGATCGGTGAACACATCCACATGCACCCCATAAAAGTAGTGACGCCAAATATTTAATGCAAATATGATAGCTGGTTAAGGTAGTTCCTTTCGTGTACCTTGAGTTGTCTAGAAGCATAAGTTATGATCTTACCATTTTGCATTAGCACACAACCCAAACCTACTCTAGAAGCTTCATAATACACAACAAATCACTCAAGCTCATCCGCTAGTGACAATATTGGAGCGAACATAAGTTTATCCTTCGATGTTTGGAAGCTTCTTTCACATTCATCGGTCCACACAAACTTAACCTTATTTTGAGTCAATTTGTCATAGGGGAAGCAATGGAGGAGAACCCATTCACAAACCTTCTATAGTAACCCGTAAGCCCCAAGAAACTCCTAATATCGACGGGGTCAATGGTCTAAGTCAATTCCTAATCACATCGGTCTTTTTATGATCCACCTTAATATTATCCCCCGACACCATATGACCCAAGAATGCAACCTCCTTCAACCAAAATTCACACTTTTCATATTTGGCATACAATTTCTCCCCCCTCATTCTTTTCAACACAACCCTTAAATGCCTCATATGCTCCTCCCTACTATGTGAATAAATCAATATTTCATCAATAAAGACCACAACAAAGGAATCAAGGCAGGGCTTGAAGACCCTATTCCTTAGGTCCATAAAGATGGCCAGTGTATTGGTCAATCCAAAAGACATCACAATAAACTCATAAAGCCCCATATCTAGTCCGGAAGGCCATCTGGGGAATATCACACTTCATCACCCTCACTTGATGATACCCGAACCAATGATCAATCTTAGAGAAAAAGCTAGCCCCTTGCAATTGGTCAAACAAATCATCAATCCTTGGAAGAGGATACTTATTCTTGATGGTGACTCTATCGAGTTGCCGGTAGTCAATGCACATTCTAAGAGACCCATCTTTCTTCTTTACAAACAACCCCTGAGCACCCCAAGGTGATTGACTAGCTCTGATAAATCCCTTCTCTAACAAATTTTTCAATTTCTCCTTTAGCTCTTTCAACTCCAAAGGGACCATACGGTAAGGGTGAATGGAGATAGATTGAGTATCGAGGAGAAGGTCTATACCAAAATCTATTTTTCTTTCGGGAAGGAACACCGAGAAGGTCATTTGGGAAGACATCAATGAACTAATTTACAATCAAAATTGGCTCTATAGAAGTGACTTTAGACTCCATATCATTAACCCTCACTAGATGGTAAAGACACCCTTTAGAGATCAACTTGCTGGCTTTAATGCAAGAAATGAATCTACCCTTGACCATCACATCTTGACTTTTCCACTCAAGGACGGGTTCATTTGGAAATTGGAATTTGACCCTATAGGTTCTACAATCAATAGAAGCATAGTAGGCATGCAAGCAGTCCATCCCAAGAATAACATCAAAATCAACCATGTCTAATTTAACAAGATCACAAGGCAACAACTTATGCAAAATGCAAATAAGACAACTTCTATAAACTTTTCGAGCAACAATAGAGACACCAATATGAGTAGACACTTTATATGACTCATGCAATAACTCGGGGTCAACATGGAACTTTTGGGAAACAAAGGGGCAAACAAAAGAAAAGTGGCACCCGGATCAATCAAAGCATATACATCAAAGTCAAAGATTTTCAACATATCGGTAACAACATCGGGAACCTTACCAACCCTTTGCCTCCCATGTATAGCATAAAACCGATTGTGCCTCGGTGCACTACCTTGAGGACCACCTCTATCCAATGGAACCACATTAGCACCTCGTCCTTTGCCATAATTTCTTGGACAATCTATCTTCTTGTGACTAAGCTCCCAAGGTATTGGTCGTGTGGCTCCTAACGATGTGTGTCCTAAATATGGAGCTGGTCATAGGGGCTCATGTTTGAAGGGTTCTGATGAGTAGACCCTTGGCCTTGATGAAATCTAACATCTTTTTGGAATTTATCCTCAAACTGGACCCTCTTGACCTCATGCCCCCTTCTCTTCCTCAACTTTTCCTACTCCATTTGCTTGGCATATGTCATCAACTGAGACAAGTCCATGTCACTAATTAGCAAGGCAGACTGGCATTCTTCACTCACCAAGTCGGAGACCCCCATCACAAATTTATTCATCCTAGATCTAGGATCGGCCACCAAATAAGGAACATACTTTAAAAGTTGATTAAACTTGAGGGCATACTCCCTCATACTCATAGCACCTTGTTTCAAGTTCATAAACTCCACCAACTTAGCTTCCCTAAGTTCAAGAGGGAAAAACCAATTAAGTAAAGCCGATTCGAACTCCTCCCAAAGCACCACATAACCATTTCCCTTCTCCCCCTTCCCTTGATCATACCATATTTGAGCTACCCCTTTGAGTTGGTATGCCGCCAACTCTACCTTTTCATTCAGTCCAACACCCATGATTATTTAAGATCTTGTAGACCTCATCAATGAACACTTGTGGATCTTCATCCACCTTTGACCCATAGAACACCGGAGGATTCATCCTCATGATATCTCTTACCCTAGCTCCCAAGGTAGTAGCATGAGGGGCTTGGGCCCCTTGACTGACTTGGTTGGCCACAACTTGGGCAAGCATAGTGAGAGCATCCCATAGCTCACGATTGGTAGGTTGCTCCTCAGGAGTTTGGACCCTTCTTCCTCTAGTATTTGGCATGATCTAGCATAGCAAAGAACAATCATTACGGGGGTAAAAACTTACTACCACTCTATAGCACGACTTAGAACATGAAGAAGGAAAACATTTCCTAAAACGTCTCATAGCCTCCTATTCATAGTCATGGCGTGCTTTACAACCATGGGTAGGACTCTAATCAACGTGGTGTGTTAGACGCCGAGGATCTATCAACCTAGTGCTTTGATACCAAGCTTGTCACGACCCAAGCCTAGGTCTAAGACGTGACACAGCGAATAAGGAACTCAAAGGAACTCCAAACAAGCCTCTTAACTTATCATTACACATCATTGGTCGCAGAAGCATATAAAAGACATAAAAAGTAAGAATAGGGGCAACGAGGCTAAGGGTAAAGCTTGCATAACAACATAATCAAAAGACAAAGAACCAAAGCTCATATCATAGATACATAACATGTCCAACAAACACCTCTAATACTTAGATAAGAGCGAGGGCTAAGACAAAGCAACCAAGCTCACCCTCATAGTCAAAATAGAAAATAAAGAAGAGTATCTCAATACATAATAAGAGCAACATAGACTAAGGTCCCCGAAATGGAGGACTCATTAACTAGCTTGAGTAGTACAAAATTAGCCACGTGGAGGAGGAGGATGATCAACTTGGGCACCGGTTCCTACATGGTGGCATCATGTAGGCAAGAGTATGCTTTAGTACACTTGATGTACTAAATATGTCGGATGTAATACAACAAGAGATAGACACCTTAATCAAAATGCATAACAATAGGCAATAGACATAATATAAAAATATGGCATATATGATCAATGCATAAGTAAAACATGCTTAAGTAACTCATGCTCATATAGGATATTATATGTGTAGAATAAACCAACATAGATTTTCAAATTACAAACCCCTTGGAAGGTTGATGATGATATCACCTATCACCCCCTGGTGTGTGAGGTACAAAACCCTCATCTAGGTTAGTGATGATCGCACCCATCACCCTGGTGTGTGAGGTACAAATCCGTCATCTAGGTTAGTGATGATCGCACCCATTAGCCTTGTGTGTGAGGTACAAACCCCTCATCTAGGTTAGTGGCAATCTCACCTACCACCCTAGTGTTTGAGATATTAACCCCTCAACTAGGTTACCCGGATCGGGTATGGTCTAATGCAACACTTTATATAGAATCTATCATATACACAAGTTATTGTCATCATCATATAGTCATTCATATCATATCTCATGTTTTGGACCTTCAATTCCTCAAGAAACCACATCCATATATTTTATCAAACACTTAGAGGGTTTGTAGTGCTAGTGTAAAACTATGCAATTCAAGAGTGAAATCATGCAAGAAAATCCATTGTAAAACCATCAATCAACACCTTGCAACACCATCAAGCAATATACCTCAAAACCCCTCCTCAAATCTTACAATGGATCTAAGGTTTATAGCTCAAAACATAGCAAAATAGTCACAATTTCATATAGATTTATTATAGTGTGCAGTGAATTACATAATATGCAAGACCCATTTGTAAATCAACTTTAAATCATGCAATTTGAGTGAAATGAGACTTAGATATCATGGTGAAAGGAACCATAAAGGAACCCACATACATTATCTTATAGATGAGATTGGTGAAGATTGGAGATGGAGACTTGAAGCTTAAAGAAGAATTTTGAAGGAAATCCTTAGTTTTGGATGAGGGTTTGAGACTAGAATTTAGGAGTGAAAATATGACTAAATGTTTGAGTGAGTATTAGGTAATATTTAGGATGATATGAGGGTGAAATATGACTAACTATAAGTAAAAACAGATTTGGGAACATTTAGGCCCAAGACTTAGAAGTCTTGGACCGAACAAAAAAAGCAGGCATATTTTACACAGAGGTGTGTCGCGTAAGAGACGCGGATTCCTCTCTGGAATTCGCACTTTGAAAAATCATAATTGCTAATCTTTCGCTATTAATCGAGGTTAGACCCTTTTCCCCCTATTTTTGACCCTCTGAATATGAATATGAAGTTGGATTTTTGATATCGTGCACGAATTTTGAGATATATGAAATTTAAGTTTTTGAGCATTTCAAGACATATTTTCGGACACTTTTTGGGATTGTTTCAAATAAGAGACTGCGAATGAGCTGTGGTTAAACCTTAATGAACGTCATATCATTGAAATTACCAAATGGAGTTGCTAAAAGCTCATTCAATTGTTCAGCATTGAGCCATTCCTTGATATCATCAAATAGACGCATATTGATGTAAGAAGCCCAGTGTGAGTACGACTTTCTTGCCTAATATATGAAACACATGTTTATTTCATTTTTAAGGATAAAAACTACAATCAAAGTTCAATCCAAAACACAAACGAAAACCAAAAAAAATTCATGACTGTGTATATACATTATGTATATAATATGGTATTTACATATATGCAAAATAATAAAATGGCATAATCGTGATGGGGTCAAGGAGTGTTTTGGGGGGGGGGGGGGGGGGGGGGGGAAGGATACCACCTTTAATAGGAAAAAAAACCAAAAAAATCCCCCCACTTCATGTGTTTACATTTTGGCGGAGTGGATAAATATTGCCGGGGGTAGC